>JAJMFN010000324.1:0-107138 GCA_030574735.1 Hansenula sydowiorum
TTGGCCGGTACTTTATTATTCATTCGTTTCCGTACTACCACAGGTGATGCTATGGGTATGAACATGATTTCTAAAGGTGTTGAATTCTCTTTGAAACAAATGACTGAAGAATTTGGTTGGGATGATATGCAAGTCATTGCCGTTTCCGGTAACTACTGTACTGATAAAAAACCAGCTGCCATCAATTGGATTGAAGGTCGTGGTAAAAGTGTTGTCGCTGAAGCTATTGTTCCAGCTGAAGCTGTTAAAAAAGTTTTGAAGAGTGACGTTGGGGCATTAGTCGAATTGAATATTAGTAAAAATTTGATTGGGTCTGCTATGGCAGGATCCGTTGGTGGGTTCAATGCCCATGCTGCCAATATTTTAACTGCTGTTTACTTGGCTTTAGGTCAGGATCCTGCTCAAAATGTCGAAAGTTCCAATTGTATCACCTTAATGAAAGAAACTGCTGAAGGTGATTTACAAATTTCAGTTTCCATGCCATCCATTGAAGTTGGTACAATTGGTGGTGGTACCATTTTAGATCCTCAAGGTTCCATGCTAGAATTGTTGGGTGTTAGAGGTCCAGCTTCTGTTCCAGGTGCTAATGCTCAACAATTAGCTCAAATTATCGCTTCTATTGTCTTGGCTGGTGAACTATCATTATGCAGTGCTTTAGCTGCAGGTCATTTGGTCCAAAGTCACATGCAACATAACAGAGCAGGTGCTAGTAAGAAATAATCAACACATTGATAGATCGGAACAATCAAATATCACATTGCTAGCTTATGAACTTCTTTAACATCGCGAAGTTCTAAGAAAGCTATGAAACAAACTTAATTAAATTAGACAAAACAACCCAGTCTATCTACGCTATTGTTCTATATTGCATTAATCAATCATATTCCCCATTGTATAATAACTATAATATCAACAGTATTTATTTCGTGAAACAACGTTGGGGCTCAATATGTGCTTTCCAGTAAATCAATTCGCGTATATGTGTCGCTTACCGTAATTTCGTGAACTTTTTGGAGCTTACTCAAAACACTGTAGCCTACACCTTCAAAGATATAGGCAATATTCAACGCTGCACAGTTACACTCTTTCCAGCTTTATTGACACAGTAAAGCGTCAGTAAGGTTCTCATAACCAGTTTTTTACTTCCCGAGGCTACAAGCTACCAAGGAGGCGGCTTCTTCATCAAAGTGAAAGAAAAACAACCAAATTCGTTCTCAAAGATCACGTATGGCTCATAAACATACAGTCTGGGAAAATTATTAAAGAGGTATAAGTCCACTTAGTATGGGACCAAAAGAAGCACCAAAGTCTCAGGAAGACACCACAAGCCAGAGCAAAGCGAATCGTCGGAGGTCAGTTGCATGCAAGTCGTGTCATGCTCTTAAAGTGAAATGTATACCTTCCGTCGAAGATGATTTGTTGTCTCCCTGTGTGAGGTGTATTAAAACCAAGAGGGTTTGCGAGATAGAAACGAATCAGACGAGAAAGAAGAGAAAAAATCCACAGATCAGTTTGCCAGAGAATGAGTGAGTATATGTACCCTTTGGTTGTTTGTCGATATATCTCGAATTGTGTCTTACTAATACCTATCAGCCGTGTAATGGAACTCGAAGAAAGAATTGAAAAATTGAATGCAGAGCTCCAACTACACAGAGCTCAGATGAGTAATAAAGATGGATCGCCTGCTGATAGTACCAAATCACCGGGAAGGCCAGAACCAACATATTCCCATCATTACAAAGGGGGAGGCTCATACCAACCAGTAACGCTGGGACAAAGATCATCATTAAGTGAAGGTGATGAATCAGGAAGGGGTCAAAAGAGATCTGGTTTTGAATTTGTTAATGAAAATGATAAAATAAGGAAGAAGAATGGCGAAAATAAACAAAAACAAAAGATGTTGACCAAAGCTGAGCAGATTGAACAGTTGATTGGGCCAAATGCCTTATCAGAAGTTAGTAATGTTGCAACTAGAGTCGCAGAAGATAGAATAAAAAAGATCAGTAGCCCGCATATTGATCTAATTGATAAAGGTTTGCTTTCATTGGAAGAAGCTCAACAAAGGTTGGACCTATATCTAAACAAATTATTTGCTAAATATCCATTTGTTGAAGTACCGAGATCCGTTGAGCCATTCAGAACACAATATCCAATATTGTTTAATGCAGTTATGGCCGTCGCATGTTCTGTCAATACACTATCTGGTGACTTGGATAAAAATTTAGAGATCGAAAACATTGCCACACAAGAAATCATTCATCATATTGCTCTCATTGGAAACAAATCCATTGAAATTTTAAAAGCTGCAATGCTGTTGACTGTTTATTATAGCATGCCTGAACTATTTCATCATCGTCGTTATCATATTTTTAGTTGTCTATGTATTACATTGACACAAGATCTTGGTTTGACGGGGAGACCGTATTACGTTGTGAATAAGAGCGAAGGGTCGGTTCAGCGTTCTGCCATCTTGGAAGATCCTCAAAAAGACGAATATAAATGTTTGGTTATGATTGTCTATTCCACTTCGATCACTTATTCTTTATTTTTGAGAAGAAAATTGATGGTAACATGGACTCCGTATCTTGAAGAATGTTATCAACAATTGAGATCATCTCCAAATATTAATCATAGAACAGTCGCAGTTTTTTCAAAGTCATCAAGTTTATTGGAGAAAATTCACTGTTTCGTTCAAGTTCAAGATCAAGAAAATCTAGCATTCATTGATCATTTTCAGAGATCTATTGATTTTTTGAAAGAACAAAACACAACTATTGACAGGGACGTCATGTTAGGTTATGCTTATTCTATTGAATCATTTTTATATTCAAAATTCACAAGCGTTGATCTTTCTTATAAATGTTTACAGTCCACTATCAAATGTTTGCATCATTTCAGCGTTTTAACAGCAGAACAAACAAGTTATATTCCTCATGTTATCTATGGAAGATTGATGTATGCGTTCGCTCTGTTATTGAAAACCAGCAGTTACTTGAGCTATGATATTGACTTTACAAGTATCAAAAAAATCATTGAAACTTTGGATGAATGTAATAAGAAATATGAGACCAACCATTTATTGTTAAAGGCTAAGCTTTTATTTTACTTTTATTTGACCACATATGCTAAAAACGAAAATGCGTTCAATGAATTGGCCAGCGTCTCCTCTACTGAAACAGCTATGAAGGCTCTATCTGCAAGTACAAGTTTACACGGGACACCAACAAGTGTTACAAGTTCATCAGCACCACATACTTCAGATATGGAACCACCAACTTCACAACCAAAGGATTTCAAAGAAAAGAATGGTCAAAAATTAAACATGCCAAAGCAAAAAGTACAGGATTCTCACATTGGGAGTCTACCTCACCAATCTCTATCACAGCCACCACAAACACCACTTCATCCACAGACTTCACAGACTTCACAGACTTCACACCATCCAGCCCAACATCTCCTGAAACATCCTCATCAACAAGTACATGCACAGCAACAAGTACGCCAGGGACTTCCGCTACCGAGTCATTCTGCTTTTTCGCCTGCAATCCAATTCCAACAACATTCTCAACCACCAATCAACCCTATGGGCGCAACGCCACAACATCAGCAGTTCCCGCCAATGGCAGTCTCATATACACCGCAATTGAATAACAACGGGAATGGGAATGACAACAATAGTACACTGCAAGCAAACATCCCACAAACTGGCTTCCCAATAATGACCCAAGAACAAATTGAATCACAAATGGAGCCAATGTATCCCCAGCTGGATATCTTGTCGGAAGCCAGTATGAAAGGGTTTGGAGAGATGCCGACTGAATTAATGGGACAAGACGAATTTTGGAAATTGTTTGATCATAAAGATGAGCAGTTTTTATTGTGATGAATCACGGATGGTCAGAAGGATAGTAAAGGACAGATGGGGCCTATATATGAACCGGTAACTATAAATCACTAAATATGTATTACTGCCACTGCTCTTCATGAAGGGATATAAAATCCAATAGAATATTGGTTGACGGTACAAAATTATCGCCATTAATTATAATTTGTCTAATTTCTCAGCATATTCTGGTAGTTTATCCTCAACTTTCTTTAGCGAGCGACCCGATTTAACAACACAACGGCAACCACTGCCCAATCTCCGTTTGACAGGTTTATCGTCCCCAAAAATCACTTGTTATAAAGAATTTATCACTAGGATGTGGCACTTCAGCAGTTCCCACGTACCTTTGTAGTAGACTCAACCGACCCGATATCTCAAGTAGTTCGAAAACTCTATTCGCGGATCAATTTCTATAGATTTGACAGGAATCACGAATTGCATCAAATTGTAACCACAGTTTCGAAATGCCATCATATCAAGAGAAAATGAGTCCGCTGCGAAGTTGTCAATTAAGCGACCCGAAGATGGGTATAAATACTTGGGATGTGCCCATGTCTGTCTTGTCAATTTCTTCCCTGTTTTCTAGAAGGAGTATAAAATTGATTGTTTGACCATGACCGTTGATAAGCTGAATATCAAATCAATAGCAGTTATTGGAGGTGGGCCAGGTGGTCTTGCTAGTGTTTATGAATTCCTCCACACAGCTTCTGATGGTCAATCCACGGTCGGTGGTGATGAGCCAGCAAGCGACAAAAGAGCATTCACTAAAGTTGTTGGATTTGAACAAAAGGATAAAGTTGGTGGTACTTGGGCTACTTCTGTTGATGAAGCTGATGTTACAAAAGATGAATTATGGGAGACCGATTATTACAATGCCGATAAAATTCATCCAAAAATTGAAACTCCCAAGAAACTCGATGAGAGTTACACTTTTGAGAAACCTTTGATCACAGAAGGTATCAACAACGATGATCAATGGAGACGTTCTGCAGTTTATCCAGGTCTCTATTCAAATGTTCCTAGAAGATTTTTGAGATTTTCCACTGTCAACTATGAGCCACGAACTAAGGAAAAACAAACTCAAATTGATCCTTTGATCACTTATCAAGAAGTTTCGGATGTATTGACGAAATTTGCTGAAGACCATAAGTTATTGAATCATATAAGATTGAACTCTCAAGTGCAAGATGTTTCAAAGGATAAAGATGGCAAGTGGGTTTTAACAGTCAGGGAAACCGATAATAGTGAAGGGAAAGATCATTGGTATACTGAAAAATTTGATGCTATTGCCGTTGCAAGTGGTCATTATTCAGTCCCATACATTCCCTATATTGAGGGGCTAGAAACAAGAAAACCTGGCTCTGTGATCCATTCCAAATCATTCAGAACAGTTGATCAATTTAGAGACCAAAATGTACTTCTTGCTGGATCTTCGCTAAGTGGGATTGACATTGTTCAATATATTCATCCTGTTGTTAAATCATTGACAATTTCGAGAACACCAAATAAAGAAGAGTTGTTTCCTTGGGTTAAAGAAGCAGCGGAATCGTATCCTAACAAATCCAGAATCAAAAAGATCAATGGATCAACTGTTTATTTTGAAGATGGTACCTCACTGGAAAATATAGATCAAATCATCTTTGCAACAGGTTATCATTGGCATTACCCATATCTAAGTGAAAAATTCCTTCAGTTGACCAAGCCAGGTCATAAAGAAACACCAACTGGTGGCTCTCGTGTCAAAGGTTTATTTTGGGATACTTTCAACATCGAGGATCCAACGATAGGTTTTGTGGGGATTACATTAGCTACGCTAAAATTTCACACTTTGGAAACTTCAGCTGCTGCATTAGCAGGTGTTTGGTCCAATAGCAAAACATTGCCATCTAAAGAGGAACAACTTGAATGGGAAAGAAAACGATTGGAAGCTACTGTTGACTCTTATATTTTCCATTACTATCCATATGATGTTGTCGAGGATCAATTTGTCAAGAAAATTTGGGATTATGTTCCTGGTAATCGTCCTTATGTGTTGGAAGGTGAGGATTTTGGTGATTTTGATGAAGCCCAATTGGCATCTGAAAAGGCCTTTTATGATATTAGAGAAGGGAAATATAGTATTTGATTGGGTTACGTAGCAGTTTCATAAATATAATTTGACATATCATAGAATTTCAAAATGTAGTCTTCAAGATTTTGCGTATGTCTGGAATGGCCGCGTATTCTTAGAAGACAACATAGCCGAAAAGAAACTCGAAGCTTCGCGCTTCACCAACTTGAATTAAAAGCTGCTGTGGAAATCAACACTCTGTTCAAATCTATTATGATCAGCTCTTGACGAATTGCTCGCTTCTGTCGCGTGGCCTAGTATTGGGTAGAGGACTGAGGCACATCCGTTGGCTATGTGCTTTTGTGATTAGCAGCTCAGGTTGATGTAATCGTTAACAATTTCACATCTTGAGTAGTTTTCGTTGTTCTCGAATTAGACATTCTTGATGCCCAATCTGTCGTCAACAACTACATTTTTATGCTTGGTCTAGCTGAAGATTATGTATTAAAAAGACAATTTATATGCTGTTTTTTAAGTAATGCTACATTAGTGTGGTTGTTAGTGGCATGGGCAGCGAATCGTATTTTGCTTATGATCTTTAGCGTACAGGCAGATGCATCCAATTTCAGCTACAGATAAACCAGTCAGAAGTAAGGACCTATACTAGGTAAAAATATAGCCATGCAGCTCAAGAACTATCATAATCGTTGTTGTAACGAGGAGATCAAAAAAGTGTTACTGTTGTTCAGTTAGCTAAACATTCATGGCTGTTTTGAGCTAGAATGTTCCCTTTAGGCATTTACGAACAGACCCATAATAGTTCTTATATTTGGACACCTTAAACAACTTTGTATTAAACACTTCATTTATAATGCATTGCATATTCCCTGACTTTCCTTACGAACGTTGGCTTGTTGAGCTTTTTCTAAATAGCTCCAAGTTATTTATGTATAGCTGGCCAGTACAATTGAGCTAAAGTGGTACCTGAATATTTTATTGTAGATCTGAGATCAGCACCCATTGCCGACATTGCGAGAATTTATAATATTATTCAACGTTTTGAATACTCAGTGATTAATATTACTAGAATAGCTTATTTATTAGCAGGTCTAGTCCCTCGCTTTTCATACCTTTGTTTGTTCTCTATCCTGCGTCCTTGATCGTTCTGTTGTTTCCAAACCGGGATCATCACAAGGCTATTAGTGCTACTGTCAGGTACCGATCGATTTTGTTGATTCCAGAAGCGTAAATTGCAATCTGTCTGAGCGTATAACATCCTGCATTTTTACCGTAAGGATCGAAAGAAATGTATGTTGATCTTTTTTAAGTATTTAGTGGATTGCTGTTCAGCTACGGTGTTCTAGCCAATCCTTGTACGTGTAGATGGTACTTCCAATATGGTACCTGAATGCAACCATGAGGTATAACTGAAATAGGAAATTAGGTATTCGCCAACTAATTTTAATGTATACAATAGTTAATTTTCATCGATGTTTTAGCTATACTGTGATCTTATATACATCAATTGGGCATATCATCGTAAATAGATAAACATCGTTTTCATTGGCTATCAATGAGTCCTTCAAAGTCTATCTCTTCAAAGAGTTATATTGGCTTATGTCTCAATTGTAGACACATACCGTACACACACTAAATTGATCAGGCTTAGCCAGCTAAACCTGAACTTACGCGACTTCCTGGAAGACTGCTTGGGAATGTAATAGCTATAATTTTCTACTCACAAGCAACAAGCTAAATTTGTAGTAGATCTCTTCTAGAATCGGAGAGCATTTTCAAGTCTATCACAAACCCATATCCGTCACAATTATAATCATCATGACCACCGGCAAACCCATCTCGGTATTGAGCCGGTCACAGATCTTAGAAATCAATTATTTCTGTCAAGAGTCAACTTTCAAGGAAAGCTTAAACATATCCTGGAATTAACAAAGTAAAGTTTAGCAAGTACTGCAACTTTATTAGGACTCCACAAGTAATTTTTGAAAAATTGCAACTTTTTCCGTACTGTGTTCAACGGGTCTTAGACAAGATATGCTTGTGGATGTACTCTGTTCTTCGTTAACAGGGGACATACCAAACTCTTGAAGACTCTTTTGGGCTATTTATCAGGATTCAGGACTTCAGCGGAATCGAATTCATTTACCCATATATCCCAGGCCCTTGACTTTAATGGGCCTCTAAGGTTGTGCTTCATTTTGAGGCCGGAGATCCTTTTTTGTACAATTTTTTTCACGCATTATATTCACTCATCCACATCACACCTCAGGTGCTGCATCTAAATTACATGATCCAATGCGTATTACCATGGAAATATGCCTGTGCTAAAGCATTAGTGAGATAAGGGCCCTAGCGAATTGAGGTTCTGTTAAATCGTAAGGAGGAAAAATTTATGCACTGTTTGTATGTATCAAGTTGTTGGGTTCACTAATCAGGTATAAGATTCGGACGCCACTTCAATACGCCGAATCTTGCAATGCGATCTGAAATTTGCATGCCATCCCCGACACAAATAAAACAGTACAAGTACAACTCAACAGGTCGTTAAAGCACCATTTGTTGAGCGGTGAGCAGTACGAAAAGATGTCGGTCAAGCCCTTATTTGTTGAAGTTGTTTTGTGTTGAGAAAGGCTATTGTGTATGTTCTCCGTCTTATCATTGCACCTTGTTTCTTTAGTAGCGCTTGTTTGTATGTAGAATGTCAGTTGCGAGATAATTTCCTTTGCATATGATGATCTGATACTTCTATTGCAGGGCTTTACAACCTTGAAGTCAGACCATCAGGAATTTCCCTAACGCCAATAACAGTCAAATATTTCAAGATTTGAACAATTGGGTTGATTTATTGATCGACAGACAGTTAGTGGAAGCCTTAACAGGTGATTGATTTACATGTATTGCTGAACCGCTAAAGACCGTGAAATGATCACACAGTTGAGGACTACGAGGACTGCTGGGCAAGCTGCTAGTAAGCTACTGGCACACTATACAGATAAGCAGTTTGTTTGACTAAAGTTGTAACAAAAAACTGTCACACTACCTACTGGAAGCTTCTTTTATAGCTATAATTATGTGCTGGTGCAACGGCTCAATATGGATCCGACTCAACCTTGTAAAGGACAACGGACTCTATTTATAAAACCGCAACATAATATTGAAAGTTTATGATTCAAGATAATATAAAGTTCAACAGCACTAAATCAGTTTCATTACTAGATCCAAATCGAACGAATTTAATCGCAATGTCCTGAAAATTACGTAGATTGTTCAAGTCTAAACAACTGTTTGTGCCAAAAGGAAAGCCATGTACTTGGTGATATCATGCATTGTGCATATATCTTGCATTACACTAAACTAAAACGCACAAGAGCTGAATAGATATAAAAAAGCATAACTAAAGAACAAAGACTGTTTAAAATGTTATAGGGGATCAATTGAATTATAGGTTGAAACATCGTACGAAACCATGTCCCTAGCACTAAGAGCTTGAGCATCAGGAATTCATTAAAGAGTCTCACCACATGCACAACATACATAGCTAGCACTCATGTCCCACCAAAACACTCGCCATATGATAATTGTAGGGTTGAACTTGCGTTTGTTGGGCCGAATCCGTTAAAAGTCAAACTAAAAACGCACATGGTTGAATACGGCGGTAGCGTGAACTAGATTCCCACAGCAAGTAAAATATTCACAGATCTTGAATTTGACCAGATGGATTCTACATCAAAAGATGGGGACCAAAGTTGGAAAGCGTAGATGGATAAATGCAAATTAAAATCTAGGCAATCTATATAGTGGTGTCCCAATGCCAACTCTAATAAAACAAATTTGTCGATACATCCAAAATTGGTCAAATATGGGAGTTCATAATGGCGTATCCCATTTGGACCCATAATTTTTGATATATATATACACAACAAGAAAAGTCATGGAAAACTTAGCTTTCACCACCATAAATTTGTCAAACTCGATTGTTGTTTCTGAAGCAGATGTGGTTTTTATTAAGTCTGTCCTACTATTGTACTGGCATTACATATATGCGAGACGCGTGTCGATGCATTACCCCTGGACTATTAGCTTGCATCCCAAACCTCGACATCTTTGCTACTTACATAAAGAGTTACGTAGAAAGATATGCAATGTGATGCTGGAGTGTGTCAATTCCACCAAGTACTTTCAAACTTTCAGCATGGAGAATTTTGTTTCACATCTGCATTTGATTATTTTTAACACTATTCTTAATTTGTGCTTAAAAGTGCAACTTGAGTTAACCTTAGTCTAAATTATTGTATAGCGATGTGTAAAATGACATATTTAGATGGTGATTTCCTGTCTTTTCAACTAATTGTTAACTTTGTTCACTGTTGATGTCAGTACCTAAATTCGAAGGAGGCACTACACTTAATTTGCAACAATAAAATCACTATTGCTATCTTCAATAATCCTGTTCCTAGATTGCTGATTGACACACTGATTACAGGCAAACACCGTATTGAGATACAAGATTAAATCATATTAGTTTGAGTCCTGAGCATTAAGATCAACAAATTGTGATTTCTGTTATAGCTCGGTCCTTAATAAGCCATCGAATCATAGAAAAAGAACCGAACAGCCTACATCATCCCAAATTGCTGTCTTTATATTCCATCAAATTCTCCCCCAAGATCTTTCCAGCTATTGTTTACACGAGATTAGATCACTTCTAAAGTTTAGAATTTTAGAAATCCAACTTGCTATCGCATTGTTTTTCATTTAAAAGACGTTAAGAATCATCATCTACTGAAATATATATTTCATTGATCAGCCGAGTTTGTGAATAAGAATAGTTACACATAAAACAATTTACTGAAATCACACATCAACAACACCACTATAACCATTCCATGTTAAATCTGTTATCCAACTTTGTGATATACCATAATGACCGCTTCGTTGAGTGAATCTGTTAAACTTCCTTCTATTAAAGAATTGACCATTGGTCTTCCAACTTATGAAAAACAACAATACCAACCCCGTCAGGGCTCTTCAATAGGCTCTGCTTCTGCTAGCACTAGTCCTCAAATGGTTTACCAACCACAACCACAACCTCAACCTCAACCTGTGTTAGTCGCAGCAACAAATGCTTCATCATTGAATGGGTCGATTTCTTCAGCAGCATCTTCTATATTCGATAATGATCCGCTAAGCTCAAGAAAATCGTCCTTGACTAGCTCAGTATCACCACCTTTCCAAGCATCAACATACTCATTACCTCCAAAGCAACAACCAAACTACATCATCGCAGCCGCTCCACCACAATATCAAATCGTAACGCCTATGGAACATCAACACCATCAAGCTTCACAACAATCTCCATATTTTCAACCACAACAGCAACAGCAGCAACAATTCCAACAAAACTACGTCTCTCAACACCAACCACAGCACTTTCCTCTCTCATATGGCGCTCCAATCCATCAACATCAACAGCACCATCAGCATTTTCCACAACAATCAACATATACAGAGCACAATATGCAAGCACATCCTAAAAAGAAGAGACCAAGACGTAAGGCTAATGAAATGGAAAGACTGTATGCTTGTAACTACAAAAACTGCAAAAATTCATATGGTACGCTGAATCATTTGAATGCCCACATCACTTTCAAAAGACATGGTCCAAAGCGCAAACCTGAAGAATTCAAACAGATCAGAGAATTGTACAAGATCAAAAAGAATAAATTAGAAGCAGCCGCTAAAGAAGCTAAAGATTTGAAAGACAAAGCTAGTCAAGGAAATTCTGATGTTAATATTAAACTATTAGCCAATCTAAGTGAAAACTTCTTTGGTGAAGAGAAAGAGAAAGAAATAGCTGAACTACCGATCTTCCACCAACAAAGAGGTTATAATGGATATGGTAGACATAGTTATACTTTGAAGCAGGGCGCTGAAGAGGCACAAGTCCAAATATAAGGAGCAGTCTCTTTCAATTCGGATATTGGGTTATATATTCGGGATTCGGCCAGGTGAAAAGTGAGGTTATAGGTTATAAGAGTCATGAATTGCTATGTTATTAATGTCATGTTTTGTTTCGTTTGTTTTTTTTTCGGTTTTTTGGTTTCTTGGTTTTTTTCTCTACATATTCATATATTGGTTTTTTCTAACTGGTTTTTTCTAACTATTCACGTCGATCAACTAATACTTTTGTGAATTCTACATTATGGTTGATCCATAGTGCGAATTTAATGTTTTTCAGGTATCATTCATTTTCTTTTCCCGTTGTTCTTTACTGTTTTATTAGACTTTTCTTGTTTTACTTTTATATATTCGCATCTTTCTTATTTGAAACTACATTATCAAAATCAAATCCAATATATGTTGTACCACTAAGAGCTGGACTGACGAGTTTGAGTCTGTAATTTAATATATAGTATTAATCTACTGAATCGAAGATACTGAATCGAAGATTCGTTCATATAAAGTTGATGAAAATGAATTATAAGGAAGTTTGGCTGTAATCCTAGCACAGCAAATCCAGGCAGTTGTTCAACATGATCTAGGTCAAGCAATCCAAGTTCCTCTTCCACAGTTACTTTGTTCTTAATATAGCTACAGAAAATCATTAGATCATAGAATTTTACAGAAGTTAAGCAATCGTTCAGATACAACCTCGGACATTGCTATGTGACATACCAGAAGATCAGGTACAAACCAATAGTCAACGGGATTTCAAACTTTAATTACATGTATTATGCTATGACGATGAGATAAGGGCATACAATACTACGTCAATTTACTTTAAAACAATGTATTAATATGTATTAAAAGTAATAGAATTTAAATAGATAAAAAAATAAGATCACTAGACGTGTAGCCACAACTAGGTGATTGGCAGATAGCCAGTAAGAAAACAGTAAAATTGAAAAGACCAATTTGACAATTTGTACAATTATGGTAAAACAGGGAAGAGTTAAAGGCTTCAATACAGCCTAGCTGCACTGCTTATGTACTGCTTATGCGAAGACCACCATTGATGAGATCATAGGTTCTGTTTGAGGGACAAGCAATTTCACACATTATCAAAACACTTCAATCGGATAGGAACGTTCAGTTCAGAACTTTGCCCATTCTTGAACTTGATGGTTACTTTTATAGAATATATTCTTGATAACAGACAAGTTTGAAAAGTAGGAACCAAAGTTTCGCTCATTTTATCCTTGAAACCAAGATCCAAAACAATAGTTTTCTCCCATTCTTCATCCATCTCATTATTTTTCTGTCCCCAGTTGGTTTGTGTTATTTCATGATCAAACTCCTGAACACTTGAAGATTCAGCACGAATATTTTTCATAGCAATGATATCTTTGGAGATTTCCGGATCAATATATCGATCTAAATCCAAGTGTAAAGATTGATATTTGTCTTTCAAGTCAAGATAAATCTCATCATATTCAACAAATTTTGATTTGATCCTTTCAATCTCAGCTGGATTGGTGAATTCTGTTGATAATTTAATTGGGATTGAAGATGACGATGAGATATTCATGGCAATCAAGGAAGTTGAAATTGATTTGATTTCTGGTGGACATTGGATGGAATAATCTGAAGGCAAATAAGTGAGCTTCAAATTCAATGAAGTCAATTTCTTTGTTTCATTGGATGATATAGCTGAGGATGATAACTTGAGATCAGCCTTGGTTGATTGGTATAGACGGTTAGTTTTATGCAACATCGTTGGTGAATTATATGGTAATGCCTCTTTAGGAATGTTGGTCGAGATTCCAATTATACCATTTCGTGTTTTTGGTGGAGAGTTCATTCTTTTAAATTTAGAACCATCAATTCTCAAATTTCTTAAGAATCCAGAACTTGATTTAGATTTTTTATGAACATAAGTCAACCAAGTTTCAATTCTTGACCGATTGATACTGACATCTTTGCTCTTTCTTGAGGATAATTCACCTTCACCAACATCAGAACAATAAAGGGTGGAACAACTCGATGAATATGAATATAATTGTTCAACTTTCAAGTCATGCATTGAACTAGAACTATTCTCATCACCTTGATTGTTTGGAGTTCCAGAAGAATCAGTTTTACTCTTTGAGTCTAAAGCATGTCTGGATATATCAAAATGGTGTTCGATACTTTTGATTAATTTTTTTAGTGTTGAAGTAGATGAGCCTAATGGAGTAACGAGACCATATGGAATAAAACGTAAATGATATTCAGCTCCCTTCAAAATACAAAGCTTTGAGCTCTTTTGAGGCTGCACACCAATCACTCTAGCATGTACACCATAATCGATACATAGATTATTACCGGATAAGTCTTTTGTGATGATTGGAGTTCCACGAGAACCCAAATGGCCATAATGTAACAATGGATTGATCTCAATATCAGCATATTCGCCTCTTTTCTTAATTCGATCAACACCAAAAGTTGGAGGTAATAAAGTATGAATTTCTTGTTGATGACGACAAGTATCATCCAAAAGGTTATAAGGAAATTTGAATGCAAAGAATTTCTTATACTTGGTATGTGGAGCCAAGATTCGATCATTTGGTAAACCTATTGTATATCCTTCCTCATCAATAGAAAAAGGCTGGTAATCCAAGCTAGCCGTGGGCTGGATATAGCCACAAGACCAAGAAGCACTCATATCAATCATCGTTAAAAATCTTTTGATACTTTGCTTCTTACGGATTGGATCCACGATGGAAGCATAACCTTCTAAAGTGACATGAAGCATTTGAAATTCAATTGGGTTATTAGATCTGTTTTGACAAACGAAATAGCCATGAACAACATCACCAAAAGTATATTCCTTCAGCATTGATTCCGGTTCATTCTTTTCATTGGGGTTTGGGACATCTTTTGTAACATGAATATCAACATTAATATCGAAAGTGTCTAGATCTTTTAACAAATGAGATTTGTCAATCAGATTTCTTTCGAAATTCTGAAAAAGAATAGGATTGTCAGTATCTGGCAAGGAAGAAGTTGGATCACCATCAATTGAGGAAGACCCCGTATTATCGTTCCCTGTGCTTGAATTGTTTTCAGTGCGGGAAGAAGATACTGAACTGAAATATGCCGAAGCGGAACTTCCAGTATTTGAAGCAGTCAGGTGAGAAGAGACAAAAGAAGTGGTTGCAGAAACATTTTCAGCTGGATTAGAATATTCAGGAGGGGCTTCATGATGATTTGAATTCACATGGAACGTACCCTCAAGAGGGGCATTATATTGAATAGAACGATACATCTCAAAAGAAGGTAGAGTGTCAAAAACGAGTTGATTCTGATCCTTTCTTTTCATGATTCGGTAATTAGAGGCGTTGTTGGTGAGTCCGTTTTGAGCTTTATCAGATGAATTACTTCCCATCGCATACAATTTTGATGATCTTTCGATGGGGTCAACACAGTCCTTCAGTGAGTGATTTGAATAACCAATACTTCTGTTTTTAGCTTCATCTTTATCATCTTTATGAGATTCAGCACCAGTAGCAAGAATACCGATTGGATTTTGGCGATAGTAAGACGGAGGTTGTGAAGAAGCACCAGAATAAATATCAACAGACGAAACATTGGCCGCAGTAGTAGTAAAAATAGTAGTATTAGCAGTAGCAGGGATAGCAGGAGAAGCAGAAATAGCAATATCAGTACCGAAACCTGGTGAGGTCAAACAATCACCAGCGGTAGTCTGTGGACCACTTAGGCGTGGGCTTGGAAGTCCTTCACCATAACTAGGCGGCCCACTTGGACTTTGACGACTTGAATTGTAGAGCTGTTCATTGTTATTTTGAAAGTTTGTGATAGAAGCTGTGGAAGAAGCTTCTGAAAGATTTGAAGTTGTTAAATTAGAGGACACTGAATGATTATTTGTAGTGTTTGGGCTAATTGACATGCACTAGTTGAGCCTCAATCTTTGATTTCTCTTTCTTGACGTGTAGTTGTAAGCGCTGGTGATCTATATCCACTATTCTAAGCGTAGAACTGTGACAATGTTATGATATAGGATTCTAGACAGGTCAATTGATGTGAGATGATGAGTGGGTGAACAGTGAAACAGATGTTGAAGGTTGTGGAAATGGAGAGAGCCATTGTGCTTATATAGATTTTAGAATTTCCCAATATTGTTCTGTTCTGGCCCATGATTACGGAATCGCATATTGATCAAAACGCACAACGAACTAAAGACAAAGAGAAAAGTGTGAGGTTTCTCGCAAGTTTCTGTAAGTCAAATAACCAGCGGAGTTGACCCCAATGACTCACAAACCACAATAAAGATATTTTTTGATATTCAAGATAAGAGCCCTCTGCAGTCTAAAAAATACGAGAGCCGCAAATTAAACCCAATGTGATATAAAATCCGTTATAAATATAGACGTCGATCTTAATCTCTAATCCACTAATTATCTAACCTTATAATTATTATGTATTCCTATACAAGCATGATGCATCACGCCGATCGCTTACTTATAACTGGCTATATATAAACGTATCCACGCAAGAGATACTCCTCCCGGTCTTAAATCCTTCGGCTGCATTGATGTCGCTTTATAAAATCTGTATCATAACAGTTGATCAAACATGAACAAGATATGAATGTTCGACTGTAATTGTGCGGTCTCACATAAAGCTACATTCATTGCGCTAAATAGATATCATAAAATCTTTTTGTAATACTGATCTTGTAGCTACAATGAATCCAGCTCAAAATCATTGAAATGTTTACGCTTTCATATAATCTCTGCATGGCCGGATACATTATATAAACTAATTAATCTTTATCATTTATAAGTCCCAATCATCACAGCTATCATCAAGCAGTTGACGGGGTTTAAAAATCATCAAATTTTCTAATACGAATAGGAACGACCAAATTTGTGAAATTACCATCTTTGAATTTAACTTCAACTTCAATACAATAAACTCTTGATATTAGACAACTTTGGAAATTCGGTACCAAAGTTTCAGAAAGATCAGTCTTATAATCCATTTTCAAATTTAAAGTCTTGGTCCATTCATTCGCATCGCCAACGGAATTGACCCCATCAGTGGAACCCATCAAATGATTCTGTGTTTTTTGCTCGATCCATTCAGTTTCCTCTTGGATCACTGGTGTTTCAAATGCAGAAATTTTGAATGGTTCAATTTCCAAATCTTTCATAGCTTCCATATCACCTTGTAATGAAGGGTCGATATAACGATCAAGATCCATCTCTATCAATCCAAATCTTGTTTGTAAATCCTCATATCTTTCCAGATATGTTGTGAATTGTTTTTTAATTCTCGCAAAATTTTTCTTTGTTAATAAATCAGATGACAATTTAATTGGGATCGATGTTGAAGAAGTTATGTTCCATGCTAATAATGAAGTCTTTATGGTTTTCACTTCTGGTGGTCTGGTATCATGAATTGAATTATCGGATGGGACAAATTTGAATTTTAGTTTGATCGAGGTTAGTTTTTGCTTTTCATTAGTGGATAACGACGATGACAAGGTATCATAATTCTTCTGAGCAAATTCGGGTAGTTGACCAATCTCATTTGTCTTTCTCAATAAGCTTGGTGATAAATATGGAATACCATCTTTTGGGACCTTTGTTGAAATAGTTATTAATCCGCTCTTGGTTAGTGGTAATTGATTTGTATCTGTAAGATTTTTCAAAGACTTCCCAGTGGATTTCAACTTGTCCAGGAAACTCGAGGATTTATTAGTACCATTAGAAGATTTGATATACTGTAAGCATGTTTCCACTTTAAAATAATCGTTCTTTCCAAAATTCTTGTTTCTTAATGGGAAATTGCCATAATCTGTTGATCCATTATAACTCTGATCCAACCTACCATTATTCAGTTGTCTATTCTTCATATCCATTTCAAAAGTCTCAACGTCCTTGGATCTTCCTTCAACTCTCAGTTTCATGACATATTCAGCCACTTCAAAGCCATGCTCAACGTTAGCGCACATCGAATCCAACGTTTCTTTAGAAGAGAACAATGGGACTGCAAACCCATAAGGGATGAATCTCAAACAGTATTCTTGATCCTTCAATACACAAATTTTATTCTGTACTCTCGGTGAAGTGCCAATGATTTTGGCATTGATAGCATAACTTATCGAGGATCCATTGGTGGAGAGATCATGCGTGAGTATTGGCGAGCCTTTATATCCAAGGTGACCGTAATTTAACAATGGATTGACTTCAATTCCCAAGTATTTTCCCCGCTTCCTTAGTTTATCAACGCCTAGACTTGGTGGCAATAATGTATGTGCTTCTTGTTGGTGACGACAAGATGTGTCTAAAAGGTTGTAAGGGAATTTGAAAGTGAAATATTTCTTATATTTGGTGTGTGGATCCAAGATCCTATCATTTCCTAATCCAATGATACATCCATCAACATTATCTTTAGACATCACGTCGAAAGATATATTCGCAGAGGGAGAAATACTCCCGAAAGACCAGCTTGCACTCATATCAACCATCGATAAAAATCTTTTGATGCTTTGCCTTTTTTTTTGTAAATCAATGATAGTAGTAGTGCCCTCCAATGTAACATGAAACATATCAAATTGAATTGGTTTATCCGTAACATTCTCCACAACAACATACCCATGAACAACATCACCACTTGTGTATTCTTTTAACATTGATTCGTATTCAGATTTTTGGTTAGCTTGTGGAACATCTTTGGTAACATGAATTGAGATTTCAATATCACTTGTATCAATATGTTTCAAAGTATGTGATTTGTCAATCATATTTCTTTCAAAATCCCGCGCAGCTAAAATGTTACGAGGCGTTTGATTCCTTGGCCCAGCCATAGGAATTGGCTCGTCAGATCTTGCTGGAGTCAATACCTGGGTTGACATTCTTGGTGTCCCGATGGTGGAAGTACCTCCAGAATTTAAAGCAAAAATCTGTTCATCCTCATTTCTATGATTGAAATAATCTGGTGGATGCTCACTATCGCTGTCGGTTCCATGAGCAGATCTTGGTGTTGAATATTGGACAGCATGGTACATTTCAAAAGATGGTAAAACATCAAATATGAATTTATTCAGTGCTTTTCTATCCATCATTTTATCATCGAAATTTTGGGCAAACCCAGTGTAAACTTTATCCAGATCATCAACTTTCAAATCAAATTCTTTCAACCTAGACAAGATCTCCTGAGAATTTTTGGACTCTTTCAAGTAAGCGGTTGAGAAATCGATCCTTTCATCTTCTGGACCGTATTGATCATTGTCTATTTCATCAACATCGTCAGCTGGTCCACCCTGGATTGGATTATTTGGCACATCAACTGAATGTTGTGGCATTGATGAATCTCTGAAGCTTGTATCAGTATCATTTGTATTGTTGGAAGATGCTGTGTTTGATTTCCTTGACATAAAATTCGATTGCAGTTATTCTTCAACTGGTTCTTTTGAAATTATTCGATGCACAACTTTTGATATATCTTTTCTATCAACAAAAGGATTTTGGGGCAATTGTATGATTTATATGGTTTCCCTGATAATATTCGTATCAAGTCTTTCAGCTGTGGAACCGGAACTATACGTGTCGTTCCTTTATTAAGTTGAAAGTTAATGCTTATGGATCAAATCCCCCAATATTATGCGACACCTATTGTGTTCTGTATGGTAGCACTTGTCTTTCGAGCTGCCTTTGTGAGATCCTCGAGCAGGTTGCAAACACGCTTTTCAGTGGCAAATTATCAAGAAGAAGAACTTGATTTATCAAAGCGGATAGATAGTCAAGGTGTGAAACATCCATTTGTTTGAAAGATTTGGCATCTGTTCATGTAGCTATGTACGGCATTGAGTTCCCACGAAATCTTTTTAGCGGACCAGCAGACCCTGGTCAAAGCTCTGGGCACAGTCTGGGTGGACCCAGGCAGAAGACCGCGACACGGCCGCGATTTTGACACCCTCCGCGTTGCACCGCGCACGGTTAATTGCCAGATTGAACAATAGATCCTCTCCAACATCTCCAGGTTTCAACTGACGGCCGATCACCACCAACAATTTGGCAAAGAACAACAACTGAAAGCTTATTATTTACAGTCAAAAAATCATGGTTTAAGGAAACAAGCTTTTCCGGTGATTGCTCGCTCTTGATCTCCAATATCGGTGATGAGTTGAGTATATCCAGTTGACATATCGCTAGGATTAGACGGAAGCTTCCAATAATCCATATACCGCAGTCGTATCACTATATCCATTACGGATGTCTGTCTATTCGGGAAAACACGTGAATAGATTTGTTCAAGTCGATAAAGCAGTTTTGGCCTGCATACCTGAAACAACCATCTCTATCATCACCTCAAAAGAAAATCAAATCAGTATTAGGAGAATATCTCTAGACCAGCGATATTCTAGACTAGGTCATGGTGACACCATTTAGAATGCTCAGAAGGTTTCTTGCTGAATCAATTTCCTCCATCTTGTTCAATAAATTGTCTTGACTCTTTAGTCTTGACACCCTTTGACACAACCAAGCTTTCCAGTCACTTGATATTTATTTCAACTTCCTTATAGAGATAATAGTCCCAATTGGGCAGCGTTCTGGCGATGACCAGAAAAAATCAAAAAAAAAAATCTTCAAAAAATTAAAAAAAAAACTTCATCTGTATATGAGTTTTGAAAGAAGAAGCTAGTTAAAAGGAATCGAGTTGTGTTTTCTGAGTTAAACGACACTTGTCACATTCAGACACCTGTAACATATATTTTGCCGGAAAACCAGGTCCATCTTTTCGGTGCTCAATATCCATTCTCCACTAAACAACAACGCGCTCGAATCAATCACGATCGCGAGAAATATTGATAACAAACACAGATTTACTTGGGATGCAAATATAGCATAAATAATGGCTAAAAAATTATCAGAAGGTAGAAAAATTGGTAGTGGTAGGAAACCAGGAACTGCTAAAACTTTGGCTGAAGGTCGTAAAGTCGGGAGTGGACGTAAGAAGGGCTCTGGTGGTAAAACAATAGGGAAGACTTTGGCTGATGGTAGAAAAGTTGGTAGCGGTCGTAAAAAGGGAAGTAAAAGTAGTACAGCTAAAACTTCAACAAATGAAAGCAACTCCGCTGATGATTCAAATATAACAAATTCAGATGAATCAAGCTTGATGACTGTCGTTGGCGACCCAAACACTTCAAATACGATAACATCAACTATCTCAAATAGTCAAAATCCTAATGCAAATCATGATTATATTCAACAATTACAACAAGCTCAAAGTCTGCAAAATTTTAACAGACAAATATCTCATATCAACCACTTAGGTCAAATTCAATATGTGACGACGAATGAAATCCCTCAACAACTCCAGCAGTCGCAACAACATCATCAACAGCAACAAATACAACCTTTAAATCATAATCTTCAAGCTGTACAATACCCAACTATAGGGAACTTTCAGCAACAAGCGCCATCTGTTATACATCAACATATACCACAATCACAACAAATGATAAGCAATCATAGCGAGTCTGTTAATAGACTTCCGTCGGATGGGAGATATAACGACATGAAGCTGATTATAAGTGACTTGAATGGGAAAGGATCGATAGAAAACACAATTCTACCGTTCAACAGAAGTCGACATTGATTTTACGCTTAACATCTTTTGGTATTGATGTGCCAATGAAGCCAACACGCTTACTGTCTTATAATTTAATGTATACAAGCCACTAATGAATGTGATGGTTATAATATTTGAGTTTTCTCCATGTTATACCTCTTAGTAAGCGGCAAAGTGAAGATTCAAATACTCGGACTTAATCAAATCGGGGAAATGACTCTTTCGATCTTGTAAGACTAAGACTTGTGTTTGTTCGACTTGTATTGGCCCATGACGATGTGACTAACTGATATATTCTATATTTATTACTTCCTGGTGTGTAGCCAAAGATATGAAGCCATGGTGAGTCAAACCTTTTCATGAAGCGAACAGGACTAGACCTGGATTTAGCGGACTGAGGAGCCTCGCCATTCAATTAATATTACTTCGAATATATTTTATTCCCTTGCAACTTTAAAGCTCTATACGAGTGTTGTAAATCGCAATGTATATATCCATGTACAGACGTTGCAGGTAGCTGCTTTTATCTTAAAAATTTCACAATTGCTTCTTTCACACTTAAGGTGGTCTAGGCTTCTCATTTCCATGTACCTAGAAGGTATAAGCTAACGAAACGCAGTTATGCGGATTTGGAAAGAAATATATTGTTCAGTTTCGTATCATCTTCCATAGAAAATAAAACCTCTGAAGGACTAGCCAGAAATGGATTTTCCTCCGTGTGCCACGGGCATCTCAATCATTTATAACCGCTTTGCTAATCACTAAACTCAAACTAGATGTGTCATCTCCAACAATTCTTCAAGGTGTTTACAATTTAGGTGCAGAATGGTCCTAGACGTGTACGGTCTTGTTATTATTTTGTTTACAAATCAATTGATCATTTGACTCATTATCAGCGCAACAGAAACGATCAAAGCTTCATACAGAGTCACCGTTTTTGGACTCAAGTGTGAAGAAGGATTTTCCCATCCTGCTGGTTTATATGCCACTATATATATCTACAATATTTTCCAATATTGATATCATGGTGGCAAATGTTGGTGCGTGCTTTAAAGAGCTTTTGATAGTTTGATCTAGAGTTCACTTAAAGTTGAAACAATATAAACGATGTCCTCTTCGAGCTCAGCTAGTGATCCACCTTCAATCGACTCAGTCCATACTCAGTTGATGAAGCTAAAATCTCCAAGTACTACAATATTGAAAAAGTACAAGATGGAACTCCATTTGGATCAACCTTTGGACTCAGAATCATATACTTCGAACAACGTTTCTCATTTCTATAGACCCGGTGATATAGTCAATGGTGAACTGCTGGTGAAACCCCCTGCCGATTTAGCTGAAGATAAATATATCAAGTATAATGAGGTTTCCATATCTTTGCAATGTCAAATACTAAACAACTTGGGTGGAAATAAGAATCAAATTTTCAGTATGAACGATGACCCAATTGAAATTCCAGAAGATTTCACCAAAGAGATGAAATTCCCTTTCCATTTCCAGCTTCCTGAACAATTGTTTGACAATATTTGTGGTCATAATATTGAGCTTCATAAGCAGTTACCTCCTTCATTTGCTTCTCCTAGATTGTGTTCAATGGTTTTCTCGGGTACCACAGTTGCAGGTTTGCAACCAACGACTAGTCCTCAATATGAATATTACAAAGACTTACCACTCAATAAATTTTGTGTTGTATATTACATCACTGCTACATTAGGCCAAAAAAGTCATAGACACACTGATGCTAGAATAGTAATGAAGAGAGTATTGGACATTTCAGTCAAGAACAATTTTGATCCAGTGCCCACTAATCTCAGAAGAACTTCATTGGATATTTCAAGCCATTATTCAATAACAGATTTCTCGATCACTGAAGATTTAGTGCAGGTTCAAAGAACATCGCTGAAGGAAAAATCGAGTCCGATAGGTACATTGACATCTTTGGCAGCACTACCACCAGCTTTCAACATTTCCGCTAATGAAGAATACGAAAAGATTGGAATCAGTCTGAGATATGAGCCAAAGTCCAATGGTGTCATACCAAAATTGGGATACTGTGCAAAGCTTGTTCAATATGTTATCCAATCAAGTTGTTGCACACCGCCCAATGCCAATCCAATCGATGTGAATGGTGCTCTTAGAGTTGAACATATTGGAAGCACACGAAAAGTCACCATGGAGGTCAGATCAATGAAATGTAAAGTGAGTGAAGATGAATGGAGACCTGATTATGGTGATGATGGAGCATTAATAAAAGACTTCCATGTTAAAATGCCTTATCTTGGACAATTCAATTTAGAACCAACTTTCCATGCTTGCAAATTGCAAAACGTTTATGTCTTGAAAATTGATGTAATTCATGAGACAGTTGGTGAACACGATATAGAAACTCCTTGCAAGTCAAGCATGTTGGATAAAATCTCCCGCACAATTAAATTCACTGGCTCTAATAACATCTCTTGTCACAAATTGATTGAAAAGAATGGTGGTCTTACAGTTAGAGTTCCAATAACCTTGCTAAATTAGATATTCAATATAGTTTGAAAGGTTAAAAACCTTCCAATTGATATCATGTTCACTCGCCTAAATACTTTGTGACTTGTAGTCAGTATAACCAAGGTATAATCAAGCTATAAGTGTTCGAAATCACTTAATTTTAACGGTTTGATTCTCTAAATGGGTCAGCTCTTAATGATACAACTGCATTTGGTCGGAACTGAATAAGAGGTCGGAATTCACTTGGTGAACAGATTGCAATCGCCATCGTTCTAATCTTCAATTATACCATAGCGAGAGGCAATCAAACTCTTGATAACTCTTAATCGTTTTCAGATACCTTATAGGTGATACACCAGAACCATAAATACAGGAAGAATGTCTGAATTAAACGAAATCTCAGTTACAGTCAAGTAAGTTTTTCATATATCGACACTATCGTTATATTTTGAATACCGCTAACAATCATCTTTTCATAGATCCTCAGTGGATAAGAAATATGAATTCACAATTCCAGTCTCAATAACCGTTCTTGAACTTAAAGATAAGATTGCAGCTGAATCTGATGTTCCGGCTGAAAAACAACGCTTGATCTATTCTGGCCGTGTTTTGAAAGATCAAGATAAAATAGAGACTTATAATATTAAGACTGGACATACTATCCATCTAGTTAAAAGTTTGGGCGCAAAACAACCTTCCTCAGCCGCTGCCACGACATCCAACACAGATTCTGCATCTTCTGCATCTGCTTCCACTACAGGCGCTACTAATCAATCCGTGCCTTCCAATATTGCATCTGGTCAAGGGTCATTCAATCCATTGGCCGGCTTAACTGGTGCTCGTTACGCAGGTTTAGCACAATTACCTTCTGAATCTATGTTTGGCCCAGATGGTGGTATGGGTGCTTTACCAAATGAAGACGATATGGAGAGAATGATGGAAAATCCAATGTTCCAATCAAGCATGAATGAATTGTTAAGAAACCCACAAATGTTGGATTATATGATTGAATCCAACCCACAATTACGTAGCATGGGTCCTCAAGTTCGTCAAATGATGCAAAGTGACCAATTCAGACAAATGATAGCAAATCCTCAAATGATGAGACAAATGAGAGAAATGCAGAGAATGTTTGGTGGTGGTCCTCAACAACAAACTCAAAGTTTCCCAGCACCTGGTTCAAACCCAACTACTGAATCTACAACTGAATCTACTAGAGATTCCAATGCTGCTACAGAGGGCGACAGTGCCAATTCTGCTGCCGCAAATCCATTCGCTGCTTTGTTCCCAGGTGGTGCTCCACCAGCCAATCCATTTTCAATGTTTGGTAATCCAGGTGCAGCTGGTGCTGGTGGTAATACCCCAGCTTTTGATCCAGCTCTACTTCAATCAATTCTTGGAGGCGGCGCCGGTGGCCTTGGTGGTAATGCATTTGGCGGGGCTGCAGCTTCACAACCAGAAGATACCAGACCACCAGAAGAAAGATATGAAAGTCAATTGAGACAATTGAATGACATGGGATTCAGTGATTTTGACAGTAATGTTCGTGCATTAAGAAGAAGTGGTGGTAGTGTCCAAGGTGCAGTTGAAAATCTCCTCTCAGGAATCTAATGGATGGAAGAATTTGATCTATGTGTAAATCGATTTAATTAATTTTCCTTGATGACCTCTTTTATAAAGACGTCTTTTTGAAATTGTAAGGCACTTCAGCCATACTAACATTTGACTTTTGCTGCGCGGACCAAAAGTGTTGATGTTTCGTGAAACTTGGAAAAACTCAACTTTGTATGAGCTCTCTTGGGCATGAAAGCAGTTTCAAAACAATCACGTACTGGTGAACAAAAAAATCATCTTATGACGAGTCCCGAAGAAAGTGAGCCTCCGACAACTGTTGAACATGCTCCTAAGCCAAAACAAGAGGAAATTGACGTTGAGGCCCTGCCACATGTTTCCACGCGAGTAAGGAAAGACGACCTCAATCCAATGGAATTGTTAGCACAGAGGACCATCGCATTGCATTTGAAGTCATTGGGCATAGAATTCACAAACAGTGCCCTAGAGGACCTATATGATTTGTTTTCGAATTATTTAAATGGATTGTTGCAGGGGCTACAGAAAATCACACAAACACAAAGAAGGTTCAAAGCTTCGCCGAAGGATTTGAGACTACTACTAAGAGATTACAATATAAACACATCGGACTTGGAGGCTGAATTTGAAAGATCAAAAAAATTTGATGACGACTTCCATACACATGCGAAGGAACTACAGAAGCTAGCTGAAGCTACGAGGTTAAGTATACAAGAACCATCGGAGGATATTGATACTCAAGACCCATCATTTGTTTTCTTCGCAGTGGATCAAGATCTTAACAAATTGATACCGGCTCACCATAAAAGAAACAAAATCATACCTTCATACCTTCCTGAATTTCCTCCAGATCATACGTATAGGAAGACGCCTAAATATCTGAACAGAATTAGTGATCAAAAACTTGTGAGACAGAAAATTGTGGAAGAGAGTAAATTTGGTGAAAAGGCATTAGAGAGCTTGATAAATTACACGGCGGTAGCTCAAATTGAAGACGTACGCGAGGTTGAAGATGGGGAAAGTATTGAGATTCAAGAAAAGAATGAAATTGACGAAGATAAAAAAAATGTTGAAGATAACGGAACTCCCAAAGTTGATATCTGGAGTGCTAATGAAAAAAACTTTGATATTCAGGCATATGCTAAAGCAAGAATGGAGTTTCAAGCAAAGAAGGAAGAGAGAAAGACAAAAAAAATCAAGAATGCAAATCATGATTATTATGACATTGTGGGTCGATTATCTGCGTTTGGTCAAGATAAGCCAAATGAAGCAGTCTCTCCAGAAGTATATCTTGATAACCAATTCAGGAAAACGTTATATGCGCTCAAAGATTTGAAAAAGAAGAAGGCCAAAAGACAACAAGAAAGACAGGTGTTACAAGACGAAGAAGACAGAAAGCGTAAAGAACTTGAAGCACAAAAGGGAACCAATATTAACGATTTTGATAACTTTGAAAACTTCGATAATTTTGACAATTTTGGAGGTGACAACGACGCCGGTAGTGATGGAGAAATACGGTTTGACATTGGCTTTGAAGATTCTGCAAAAGAGCAAGACGTGGTATTTGGAACAGGTGTTGCCGAGAATAATGTTGAGAATGGTTCCAAGTCCAATGGAAAATCTGAAGACAGTCAGCCGATTGAAGCATCCACGAGTATGGTAGAAACCAGTGATATAACACAAGAAACAAACAGCGCATATAAAGGCGATGAAGATACTAGTAATCAGACAAATGGTGAGTTGTCGGCTTTGCAACAGGAGAGTAAGATCACAAGCCAAGCTGAACTTCCTTCGAGCACTGCTCCTCCTTCTACTGCCCCTGTTCCAGAAGACGACGAGGATGAGGATGAGGATGCAGATATGTTCGATGATGTTCCAATCGCTTAGTCCACCTACAGCTCGTCATGTAAATAATGCTTATGAATCTAATGATGCCCATACTTGTAGTTTTGTGTGTAATAGCATATAGGCTTCAAAACATCCGAACATCTTCGGAGCAAATAGAAAAAAGCGAAGAGCTCGTTACTATAGTTATCACAAAAAGAGCAGAGCCAAAATAAACAAAACACTAACAATTACAAGAAGCAAAGGCTTGGACCATACCAATTATTCTTCAAGGAATCTGATCAATCAAACCGAAAAGCATTTGGAACAATTTCCACAATGAGTGAAACCACATCTTTGAAGTTGCCCGAATCCACACCTTTCCCAGTCAAAATAGTCTCGGTACATGTAGCAAAGGGCGAAACTGTGTCAAAACATCAGCAAATTATACGGTATACATATTGGGAGTTCCAAGATGCCCCAGAATCTACTCCTGAATACGATGAGGATAAAAATAGATCTCAAGCAAAGCACAAGGTTCGCGTGGATTTTGTTGGTTCTTATGAATCACCAATTGATGGGATTGTTGATGAAATCTTGATCAAGAAAGGTGAGGAAGTCATATCGCAAGATCAAGAGATTGCAAAAATCATAGAACCATGCACCCATTCAATTCAGTACGGTGGCCTATGCGCTTTATGTGGGAAATCTTTAGACGAGGAAACTGACTATTCTGGGTTCAAATACGAAGATCGTGCTCCTATTTCAATGTCACACGGTACTAGTAATTTAAAGATCTCCAAAAACGAAGCTGAGAAAGTGGAAGAGCTAATGACCAAGAATTTGATTAAACAGGAGAAGTTGATATTGGTGGTGGATTTAGATCAAACAGTTATTCATGCAACTGTCGATCCAACCATAGGAGAATGGATGAAAGATACAAACAATCCAAATTATCCTTCTTTGGAAGACGTTCAAAGCTTTTCACTGGAAGAGGAACCTATCTTGCCGCCCAATTATCAAGGACCAAGGCCTCCTACTCATAGAAGATGGTACTATGTGAAACTGAGACCAGGACTACAAAAATTTTTAGAAAACATTTCCAAAATTTATGAATTACATATCTACACAATGGGAACAAGAGAGTATGCAAAATCCATAGCTACAATAATAGATCCGAAGGGGGACTTCTTCGGTGATAGAATATTGTCAAGAGATGAGAGTGGATCTTTAACACAAAAGTCATTGGAGAGATTATTTCCAACAGATACATCTATGGTTGTTATCATTGATGATAGAGGTGATGTTTGGAATTGGAGTGACCACTTGATTAAAGTTGTACCGTTTGATTTCTTTGTGGGCATTGGTGATATTAACTCAAACTTTCTACCAAGACAAAAATCGTTATTAGGGCCATCTAAAAGACGTGGATCTATTGCAAGACTGGAAGAACAATTGATTGAAGAATCGAAAAACTCTGGGAATTCCAAAGAACTAGAGAACTTAGAGCGTAAAATTGAAGAAATCAGAGAAGAACACGTCCAGAAGCAAGAGCAAGAACAAGCTTCAGAAGTTCAACTTTCAGAAGAGCAAAACGCTCAACTAGCTGCTGCTCGCTCAGAAGAAAGAGAAGCATCGTTGGAGCAACAGAAATCTGAGAGACCAATGGCCAAGCTACAGAAGAACCTAGACAAACTCGCAGACGTGAAAAATGACAAAGGCCTAGAGAGACTTCTATACGATGATGATGAAGAATTGATTGGATTAGAAACTGCATTGAATGATATACATCGTGACTTTTATAGCATATTGAAACAAAAGCGTGTTCATCCCGATATCCAAAAGATTTTACCAGAAAAGAAGGAACAAATCTTTGGTGGCTTGACCTTTGTGTTTTCTGGACTATTTCCAATTGGTGGAAGGATTTATAATGAGAATATTGTCATATGGGTCAAATCATTCGGCGCAACTGTAAAAACAGATATCACACTAGAGACCACACATATTATCACAAAGAGTCCACATACCTATAAAGCAAGATTGGCTAAAACAATGTTACCAGGCGTTAAAGTTGTTCATCCAAATTGGTTATTTGACTGTATGACATTTTGGAGACATTCGGAAGAAGAGCCATTTGAGATTAAGATACCCAGGGAAAGATACCTGCCACAAAAAGAAGTTGATAAATATAAGGAAAAACTTGATAATATGGAAAAGGAAGATTTAATTGATGGCGTTGATCCTGATGGACTTGTTGAGAAGGAAGATGGTGATTTATTAGGAGGAAGCATGAACTGGTTGGAAGATATCGATGATGAAGAGTTTTTAAATTCCGACAGTGACAATGATGATGGTGATGATGATGATGCAGAAAATGGCTCAGTGGATGGCTCCAACACCAAGCGCTCAAGAGACGATGCAAGTCAAGAAGATTACCAAAAGAGAAGAAGGTTGGAAGATGGCGAAAATGGAGATGACAGCGATGATGATGAGCTAGCAGCTGAATTGATGCTGGGGCTTGAGGATGACGATGACGATGACGATAACGATAACGATGCTGAGAAGAACGACCTTTAATTCGAACCTTTTTCCACGACTAGCATATAATACCTATCACAATTTACATATATAGTTTCTCTTACGATCTGTAGCCAAAATTTTGGATTAGAAGTGGTAATTTGTGCTGAGATCCGTATCGCTTGGTGTCCGTAACAGATTGCAGCTTGACAACAAAATGGCTGTTAGTTAATCTCGTGTTTACTCTACATGCATTCACAAACGACTCTAAACCCACAAAAGATGTCTATACAACCTACTATCAACCAATTGGTTGAGCAATGGCTTGAGGTGGATATAGTAAGTGTTTTTTTTTCCAGAATTTTCTTGTCTCTGTCCCACGTACTAATCATGCTATTATCTAGAACCCAGCGACTAGACAAGAAATTATAGATCTTCAACAACAAGGCAATGAAGCTGAGTTGGAGAAAAGATTACGTGAAAGAATCGCCTTTGGAACTGCTGGCTTGCGCTCCAAAATGGAAGCAGGTTTTAGCAGGTTAAACGATGTGACGATTTTACAAGCTTCTCAAGGGTTAGCTAGTTATATCTCCAGAGTTGGTTCAGGAAACCAATCTATTGTGATCGGTCATGATCATAGACTAAACTCCAAGAGATTTGCTGAGATCACGGCTACTGCATTTCTCCTCAAAGGCTTCAAAGTGTACTACTTATCATCGTCACTGAACGGTGGCGATTATGTCCCAACTCCATTGGTTCCATTTGCCGTCGACTACTTCCAAACTAATGGTGGTGTCATGATAACTGCGAGTCATAATCCAGCTCAAGACAACGGTTATAAAGTTTATTGGGGTAACGGCTGTCAGATAGTTCCCCCTCATGATCATAATATTGCAGACTCAATACTTCAAAACTTGGATCCTGCTGAACATGCTTACTCGGTTGAAGATGTCTTCAGCTTTGCGAAAAAGAATCAAACTCTTATACACGCTAAAGAGGAAGCTTTGACTGCTTATCTTCTACATATCAACTCAAAACTGTTGAAAACGAGAACACCAGATCTGAAGTTCATTTATACACCGATGCATGGTGTTGGTCTTGAAGTTTTCAGCAAAGCCATTCATCTATTGGGAGTTAGAACGTTGCACGTTGTTAAAAAACAAGCCGATCCAGATCCTTACTTCCCAACTGTGAGGTTCCCTAACCCAGAAGAAAGTGGCGCTTTAGATTTGGCTATTCAAAAGGCTGATGAGCAGGGCATTGATCTTGTTTTGGCAAATGATCCAGACGCAGATAGATTCTCTGTAGCTATTAAGGCTGAAGGTGAATGGAGGCAATTAACAGGTAATGAAATTGGTTACCTATTTGCGGATTACATCTATAGCACCCATGAATCTGAGCTGTCCAAGGTGTATTTCGTGAATTCCACTGTTTCATCCCAAATGGTCAAATCTATGGCGCTCAAATTGGGATTGAATCATGCAGAAACATTAACTGGCTTTAAATGGATCGGTAATAAAGCTATCGAATTAGAAAATCAGGGATATCAAGTGCCATTTGGATTCGAAGAAGCTATAGGATTCATGTTTGCTGGAGTCCATGACAAAGATGGTATTGCAGCAGCAATTGTCTTCTTGCAAATGGCACAATCTTGGGTTGATAAGGGTACAAATGCCGTGCAGGTTTTAAAGAAAGGTTTCGAAAGCTTTGGGTATTACAAAGACTATAACTCATACTATATTGTTCCTGATCTTTCTTTAACGAAAACGATCTTTGACTCAATTCGTTATGAACATAAGGAGAATGCCCAGGCATTCCCACATAGAGTGGGTAACTATACAATAACCTACTGGAGAGATTTGACTTTGGGATTTGAATCAGATACAATTGATAATATTCCTGTATTACCGATCGATGCTTCTTCCCAGATGATCACTGCCAAACTTCTCACGGGAAGCAACACAGAGCACATCACCATAACAGCTAGGGGGTCAGGTACCGAACCAAAGCTCAAGGTCTATATTGAAGCCAGAGCTGATTCAGAGGACCGTTCTGCTTTCCTAGCTAAAGATGTCTGGAATACGTTACGCTCCGAATGGTTCAAACCGGGGGTAACAGGATTGCAAGAGATATAGCGCATCAAGACCAAAATAAATGATTTCTCGACTCTGTCGAGCTGAAAATTCCTTCACATTGACATAGCACCTTGCCCTTTCTGTAGATGCTTACATTGTAAGCATTTCTTATGGTGTTGTAAAAACACTAACAACTATTTTAGCGAGTTTGGCACTTTGACCGGAAATCGAAGATCAGCCGTTGGAGCTGTCTTTTTGGTGCTGAATGGAAAAAAAGACATGGTATCAACAAAAAGATCTCTAGAGCTGATAAAGGTCAGATAAAGGAAACCTTCGACCAAGCCCCGTTCTCTGAGTCTATTGAATAGGCCGCCCACTATACAATGTTTCGTGGCATTAGAGATACACAGGGGAAGAAGAATGATTTACCAATGTAAGTTGGGTCTGTTGTGTTCATGCTGCGTGTTTAGATCTAGCTAACATCGACCATAGCACATCATCAAACTTCTCGCCAAAAAAGACTCAGATATCGCGTCGTCAGATACTAAAGTATGCTGGTTACATACTGGTAGCTCTGTTGCTCATATATGTAATACCTTCAAGGGGATCAATTGGCTTAAAGTACTCTGATGAGGAGAATTCAACATATAGATTCAAGAATATAGACTATGAGAAGTTGAAGAAGTTCGATGAGGGTGTTGAGAAGTATCTGGTGGACAAAGAGGGTGTAAAAATTGACAGCCGAGAAATGAAACAATACGAGGAAGAGGTTGATGAATTATACCACAGTACTGTTGATTATTATGATTTGAATGATGCCGAAGGATCAAGTAATGGTGCAATTGATGGGGACTATGTTTTACTTCTGATCCCATTAAGAAACGCTGAACCAGTTCTACCACTCATGTTCAAGCATATCATGAACTTAACATATCCTCATAGTTTAATCGATGTTGCATTTTTGGTCAGTGATTGCTCTGAGGACGATCGCACTTTGGAATCATTGTTTGATTTATCAGTTGCGCTACAGAATGGTAATCTATCAAACTTGTTAAAGGCTCAAGAATCGAAACAAACAGATTTGTCTGGAACAAGCGAATTGCACTTAGGCTATATGGATCCTGATTATATAGAAAAAGTTGACAAAGCTTTCAGCCCGCCTTTCCATAAAGATTACAATGAGCCTTTCAATAGCGTTCAAATATTCAAAAAGGATTTTGGTCAGATCATTGGACAAGGTTTCACAGATAGGCATGATGTTAAAGTGCAAGGTATAAGACGTAAGTTGATGGGGAGAGCCAGAAATTGGTTGACTGCTAATGCCTTAAAACCATATCATTCATGGGTCTATTGGAGAGATGTTGATATTGAACTGATGCCTGGGTCAATTATTCAGGATTTGATGAAATTCAATTATGACGTTGTTGTTCCAAACGTCTGGAGACCTTTACCAGAATTTCTAGGAAACGAACAGGCGTACGATCTAAATTCATGGATCGAATCAGAACAAGGCTTAGAACTAGCGAAAAGTTTGAATGAAGATGATGTTATTGTCGAAGGGTATGCCGAATATCCAACCTGGAGAGTTCATCTAGGTTATATAAGAAATCCAAATGGTAATCCAGATGAAATTGTCGATATGGACGGTGTTGGAGGTGTTTCCATTCTTGCAAAAGCCAAAGTTTTCAGAAGAGGTGTTCATTTCCCTGCTTTTACATTCCAAAATCATGCTGAAACAGAAGCATTTGGTAAAATGGCAAAGACTATGGGATTCCGTGTTGGTGGGTTACCACATTATACAGTTTGGCATATTTATGAGCCTAGTGAAGATGATTTACAAGAGATTGCTCGTAAAGAGCGTAAGAAGAGACGTCAAAGCGAAGGGAAAGAAAAGCTTTCAAAGAACACTCAGCAAAAATTGGCAAAACCAAAAGAAGAATAATAGAGTCCTAGATCAGACCAATGCAATGGAAATTTGTACAATATTCAGCAAAGTATGCTTACAAATGTAGTGGCTATAATGCATTAATCTGTATTATAAGATACCGAAAGGATCTATCTATATAACTTTCAAATCATTATAAATATCGCATACCAAAATGAAAACCAAATAACTAAAAGACAAAACTGAAAACATAACAATTTTTTTAAAATTAAAACCAAAATAAATGAAGAGTAAAGACCAAATGGCCCGATGTCTATAGTAGTAGAACTGAAATCAATGCAGTAAAAAGTGTATAGATCGAAAGCTGACCGGCGTTTGAAACGCCTGCAGCCTTATGAGAAGATGTGCTTGATGCAGAAGATGAATTTGATGACATTGAGGTGGAAATTGAAGATGCATTCCCATAGAAGGCAGCAGAGCTTGATGGTGATAAAGATGTAGATGTTGAGGTCAAGGAAACGTCTGTGTTTTTCTCTGCAAAACCAACCCTTTGCTCATTAACGTCAAACACAGCATAAACGCTTTTCAAGAATGCAGCTCCAAGAATCCATGAATCTGTAGCAGCAGAGTCAATACCTTGTATATTTGAAACACAATAACCATCAAGCTCGGATGAATTTGTGTATGCTGAGCCCAGGTAGTATTGTGGTTCTATTGTCCAATTTTGACCGTTGATATCAAGGGTAATGTTCAATGTGGAATTGCATAAAATGGCAAAATTTGTTCCATCTGTGATTGAATCCGTGAAATAAGTATGTAAGTCCAATGCATCTTGTTTTGGTAAAGCCAATGTAGTGGTCCCACTGTCTATGATGGCTTTTCTGGCAATTGATGAATTTTGTGAGCCATCTTCAATGTCAACTGAATCTGTGAAATTTACCTGATACTCATCAGCTGAGACTGAACCAATTGGGATCAGCCAATAATGGCTGTCGTTCTCTATCAAATCGGTGTAATGAACGTCACCTTCGTACAATTCTTCCAATGGTTCACCAATAGCGAAGATACCTGAATTTGGATAATCTGAAGAATTTGAAAAATTTCCTAAACTGATGGAGAATTTTTCAATTGAAATTGCATGAGAATCGTATAATGCTGAAATGATACTTTGAATAGCCGATGAATCATTTGATGGTAATCCGAAAATACCAGAAATGGGATAATTTGCAAAAAAATCAGGAACAGTTTGTGCTTTACCAAATTTGAATTTTTGAGTAGTGGCTAGTTTATTGACAATGATATTATCCTCGACAACTTCACCACTTGCAGTTCCTGTGACGTATGCCAATGCGAATGTAGATGTTGTGGATTCTGTGCTAGTTTGTGTGTAGAGAGATTCATTCTCACAGGCATCTGCCGAACAATCATCACCATAGACCCATAAATATGCCGAGCCAGTATCAATGATCAATGGGTACTCTTTGTCGCCAATGGTTGTGTTGACGAAATAGCACTCATTGTTGTCATCGGTGTCCAGTGTTGTGATCCCTGGGGCTAAGTTCAATACTTTTGAGCTGCTTGAAGAGCTATCATTGTTGAACTTTTGTGTTGATGAAGAGGAAAGACCCGCTACGTCTTTCGATCCAAACAAGGATGTATATGAAGACGTTGTCTGTGAGGTTTTCAAGTTCTTTAAGTATAATTCGAAACCTTCTGGAGCTTCTTGAAGACTCGACACCTTATGCATTTTGGAAACTTGAAAATTTCCACTTGCCTGTGGTGTAAATGCTAGGGTTGTTGTTGCAAGGAAGAGGGCAAGCAGTTGGATGGAAAACATGCTTGAGAACGAGATCATTGTTATGCAAAAAAAGTTTTATATTTGAAAAGATGAGAAGGATGTGAATGGTCTTAAATATTTCACGGTGCTGATGAGGTTGAAGGTGTCGAAATGTGAAATATCAGCCTAGTAGTTTATGTTCAACTAGAGAGGTATCCGAAGAATGATTAGCAGTTGGAATGTTGTTTGGAGAATGTGTAAAAATATTGGGCTGTGGAAGGTGGAGGCCACTTGATGATTGTGTTGAAATGGTATAGGTGGCTTGCAAAATGACCTTTAAAGATAGATTCCTGTTCCCTGACGTGGTTAAGGAGAGTTTTGGTTTTTCAATCCAGCACTTTATCTCAAATTCTCGAGTTCTTGGTGCGCTCTGCAGGCTTTTTTTTAGTTTTTGCCTATAAAATTGAACCCTTCGAGAATTGGAGTTCCCGATTTGGTGATGCTGGAGACCTGGAGCTCAACAAGGCCAAATATGGGAGATAGCTCACGCTTATAAAGGAAAGTAGACCAAGTAAGATGGTATAGAATGGAAAATACTCACAATATATCGCCCATTGTGTGTTTTACAAGCCCAAAACAAAGCTTTCGTTGCCCTGGTTTCTTGTTTACATCTTGTGGTGCGTACCGCGTGGAATCGGCCTTCCATTTCTTTACCCAAAGAGGAAGTTTCTGGGATGATCTGGGCTTGTCTCGAGGCTTGAGCAAGAGACGTGTGCTACGGGATGGGGAGACAAAGAGGTTGTTGTGTAATATGGTGAAGCAAATGCATAGAAATTAAACAATGTTTGAGGTGTTATTCTCTTGAGGTTTTTTCGATTTGATGTCTTGTGATTCTTCAGATTCTTCGGAGTCTCGGTCATCAGGTATATGGTGAGGCCATATGTGTGAGAATATCACTAGCACAACACCTAGTATGACAGCGACCGATGCGAGACCAATCCCAACATACATGGCAGCTCTGTAACTCTTCAAAAGGTCGTTTGTTTTGTGGTATATTTGGATCTCTGCAGTTCCTGCAATCCCTAGTGAAATAGACATTGAGTAGTTGATCATCGTAGAGACCAAAGAGCTGGCCATACCTTGGTGCTTTTTGGGTAAAGTATCAGAAAGGACCAACGAGGCAGCAGGGAAGGACATATCCATACCAAATGACAAGATAATCATCTGTGAAAAAAGCATGTTGAAATAGGTTTGATTGACTGGCGTGTTGGCCAACATTGCAATACCAACAAAGAAAGCACACATGGCAGCTAATAAGAGATAAGAAGGTTGCACTTTCCTAATCAATAAAGAAACAACCAAACATGCCGTTAGTCCCCAGAATAAGAAATTGCCATAGGTGGCACAACTTAACAATGGGGTATAGTTGTTCAAGTTCATTAGGAAAGACCAGTAGTAGTAGGTCCAAATGGAGAAACTTCCCCATCCGAATGCAATCACTGACAAGATCAATAATAAGTGTGAGTTCATGATTTCATTTGGTAATATTGGTGATTCAACTCTTTTTTCAATATAAAAGAATGCTGCAAGTGATAAAAGGCCGACAATTAGTAGAACGATAATATAAGGACTATCCCATCCTGCCGCTGGTGCTTGGTTCCAAGCGAAATTGAACAAGATCAATCCTGTGACACCGGTAATAGCACCTAGCCAATCCATTTTAGAAGAAGAATGATGTGGTTCAATTTTAGGTACCATATAATATACACCAATGCCCATTAAAAACAAAACAATGGAGTTTGAATAGAAATTCCATTCCCAATGGCCAAACTGGGCAGTTAAAGCACCAAATACAGAGCCTAATGTGGCACCAGTAGGAGCTGCAGCTGCAACCAAACAGAAAACAATCGCTTTTCTTTGGCCATTGGGATACAAATTCCCAGCAATCCCAATAGCTGAAGGTAAGATGAATGCCAACCCTAATCCTTGCATGGCACGACAAATACAGAAAAAAATGACTGAATGTGTATAGCTTGAAAGACCCACTAGTAAGCACCAGATACAACACCATGCAATACCCAGCAATAGTATTTTTTTCAATCCATATAGATCACCAAACTTCCCAGAGATCAAAATGAATGCACCAGAAGCCAAAGGGCAAGCAGCCATGAACCAAACTTTATCATTTGCAGAAACATTGTCAAATGAATTTTCAAGCAAGTTCATCATCGGGAGCGTTTGGCATGTCCCTGCCTGATTCAACAACTGTGCCAACATGATCAAGAGCACTATGGTGGCTTCATGATACCAATTTCTAAAGCATTTAGGGCGAGGATCTATCGTTATCATGATGAGCTATCTCCGTAATGTGAACTGGATTCAAAAACGGTGACTGTAGCGTAATAGCCTATATCAACTTTGAACTTTCACCAGAATCTGTCTCTTTAAGCGCAGTCAGTGAAAGCGAATGGGTGTTACCTTGTAATACATTTAGTTATTAGACAGGTTATTTGAAGTTTATTTTATACAAATTAAAATATTTCCTGTTTTGACCTAGTGTATTTCGAAAGTGGAAAAAAGCACCGGCTAAATGACAGATTTTATAAAACCGGCGGGTTTCTGACTTTTGCGGTGGAGCGCCAGTGTTTTCAATTAGCCGTGATTTAGCCGTTCATTAAACCTTTTCCGTTGCTTTAACACAACTTGATTTGACCTGATCAAGTAAAGTGTCCTGATTGAATGTTGTAAATTTTCATAAAGATTTCATACGTTTATAGACATGAGTGTTCAGGACAAATACCTCGAGATATATCCAATTATTTAATTTTTATTTATAAATTTCAGAATTTTGTGCACGTCAGTACACTGATATTAACAATTATATTGAAAAAGATTAAAATTGTAAAATTTAATAACATATATATATTTTTAAATTATTTAGGCTTTCAAATTTAATCTTGTCACTTTAGTACAATGGCTATTTTTTTCGAAACCATTCAAAACAAACTATAATATTGATGAAATGACAAATTAAAGATACAGAAAACCATGTAAGTTCCGATCTCTCCCTCTAATTACAAATTAGCTTTATTCAAACCAACTCGGATCGAAGGACATGCTTCTTTCACTCTATATATATGGCTAGCACTAAAACGTTGCTGATGGCGTATAGTTTTCTGCTTCTCAATCTACCCCTATCAGAAGGGTTTTACATAGATCTATCACTGTTTGTCAATTTTTATCTTCTTATTCAACTGAGGATTACAGAAACTACAACTGACACAGTTCAATCTTGTTAGATTGATTCTTATCGAAAAATCAAAAATATATGAAAACAAACATTCAAATTCAAATAAACTAACTATAATCATACATGAACTATTAAACCCAGTTTATTTTTTGTCCTGAATCAAAAGTAAATACTAAAAAAAAAAATCCTTTAAATGTCAATTGCTTTGATATGTGAAATCGATAACATCATCTTCTTCTATGATCACCTCTATTATTATAACCAGGATGATAATAACCAGCATCATCATCTTCATAACCATAGTCGTCCGTTGTATTTAAAACATTAGCTGCATAAATCATATTAGCATGTTGAGATTGTGCTAAATATTGGGCCATCACTTGTGAACCTGAGGTAGTATAACCGTTGGAATAATATTTCTGGGATTGCCCATGTTGACTATACTGTCCATGTTGATCACCTTTAACAGATCCATTATAAGTAGAAAGATTTGTTCTTGAAGAGCCTCTGCTGAATGAGCGATGGGGAATTGGTGGTGCAAATGGAATTTGTTTATAAACAAATGTAGGTTCCGGTCCTTGATATGGGAAGTAACCAAGTGAGTTCAGTGATGCACTTGATAAACGAGACGACATAGCTGGAGAATATGGTTGTTTTTTCTTTGAGCGTCTTTGATTTTTTTTAAAATTCACTCTTGAAGTGCTTTCATCTGATGGATTTCTTGATGGTGAATAAGGAATTGTGTCAGGTTGCGACACTATTATATCCAGAGCTTCAGAGGATGAAGATGAATCTGATAATTCACCGTGGTCCTCTTCTTCATCTTGTCCTTCTCCTGGTCTTGTAGTTGTCGAGGTCTGGGTTTCCTGAGCTTCAAAATGTTCTTGAGGATCATCTGAACTAGTAGATATCCCAAAGGCGTTGGAAGAATCAATTGGGGCTTCGTTAGACTTGATAGCATCACCGGCATCGTCATTATTATGAGCTTTATTGACTGGCTCATTGTTAGACGTTATACCCATACTATTAAAGAAATCTTCTGATAATTGTTCAACTTGTCCATCAGCTGATTTTTCAATATTACCATTATTCATAATACCATTTTCTTCATTCGAATTGAACCTCTTGTTTGATTGTTTTCTATTCTTTTTCTTTGATTTTTTTGCCTTTGGAGGATTACCACATCTATCCTTCCCAAAACTTATTTTCAGATTTTCATACCTCCCATTGAAATATTCATGAAATTTTTCAGTTGAAGTACCATTAGCATCGTCAACAACTTTAATTGCATTTGAAATGTTCAAAAAATTCAAAAACACACAACGATCACCTTTGAAGAAATTGATTTGTTCAATTTCACCAAATTTACTAAAATCTTGTCTCAAAACTTCTTCAGTAGGTAATCTCAAAGCTTCATTATCTAAATCTTCATCCTTAATACCAATATAAACATTTCTTGAAGCACCAACAGTGACAGCCAAAGCAATTGAATTTGGTAGGGCACCAGAATGATTCCCCCATCCAATTTTCAGCTTACGTCCATGTAAAGTAATACCATCAATGTTCCCATTAGCATAGAATTGAGCCGCAGCAACAGGTTCAATGAAAGTCAAAAAGCAAATTCTTTTTGCAGCAAAATGCTTTATATTTTGTAAAACACCACCTCTGACAACATTACAAATATCTTCAGGCTTGGTTTTTTGATCTAGATTGCCCAAATACACGGTTCTATTCCCTGCATTATCAGCACCCCCAGCATTGGTAGCAACAGCTTGTGCAGTAATATTCTTTTGGTTCAATGCGTTTGAAACATATTCATCATTTTGAAATGGTTGAGAAATGAAAAATGGACGTTGATGATGGTCTTGGAAATGATTATGGTGATCTTGCGAATATAATTCACTACTTTCACCTAATAATTCATCTTCATTCTCTTCAGAAATTTGACTTATAACTTCATCTTGCTCATCAGTAATTGATCTTAGGGTAGGACCATTATTGTTTATTGAACATCTATCAGTACCATAAAAGATCTTTGTATTTGACCATCTTGGAGATAATGATAATTGTTCGACAGCTTTGATGGCGGAAGCAATATTTGTGAAATGGATAAATGCAAATTGGTCTCGACTTTCCACTTCTTCGTCACTTATTTCTGGTTGTTTCTCTTCTTCATCGTTGTCTTTTGTAGCCTGTGTTTTGGAATCTGTTTTTTTAGTTATAAGATCAATCTTATCAATTAATCCAAATGATGAAAATTCATTATATAACAAAGCTTCATCAATTTCATTCTCTAAGGATTTCAAATTCCCAACGTAAACATTTCTTGTAGCACCATCATTATTTATAGCATTTGAGATGAAAGGTAATAACTTTTTGGTCGTTATGAAGCTTATTGATAACTCTGAAGACTTGATTGAAGTTTTGAATTTCGATAAATATGTCAGGATATTGTTATAAAAACTCAAACATGTTTCAATTTTCAAAAAGGCCAGTACTATTGAATGATGATCTTCATCGGGATAATTTTCCACAATTCTTGCATTTTCAATCGGACCAAAAGTTATAGAGTTTAGAAAATCAGTTATTGATAGTTCAGGATTTATATTCAGCAAGATCAGCGAGCGTGTTGGTTGTCGAGAAACTTGGAAATTTGACGATACTTTGGTTGATGTTGGTTGTTGAGATGAATGTGTTTGGTATAGGTTGTATAGTGAGGAATTGCTTGAAATAGCGCCATTGTCTGAGTATATATTTTGATTCTCAAGTATTGGCTGATTATCAAATGTCGATTCATTCAAAGAAGAGCTTGATGAGCTAGAAGACTTGAATTTCCCCTTACTTGGAGTTTCTTCCGAGTTATTTCTTCTTCCTTGGGATGAAGTCGAATTATGTCTTTGTAAAGTTAAATGATAATTTAAACCTCTTTTTCTTGCACTTTCCGGAGGGAAGTTCAATTTTGGAGTAGCACCAGGAGAAGCCATGAAGTAAGACTGTTGGTTTGGATTTGTAACACCTCCAGGGGTTCTTTGTACTTGGAAAGATCCATGATGTACTGGGGAAGGCAATGGGGATTGAACTTGAATAAAAGGCGAGCCAACAAATAGCTGGCGTGGTAACAAAGAGCTCCCATAGGCCATGTCAAATGGCGTTTGAGGCACCTGTTCTTGTGATGGATACTGTTTGTATATGGATGGATATTTTTGATACGGCATCATTTTGGGTATATGAGATTCTAGGTGTAAATTGGGGCAACGATGATATTGAATGGTGCGATGAAGCACTTGTTGTTAGCGAAATGTGTGAGCAATTGGTCAAGTTTGTTATTTGCTTGATATATTTCTGATTGAATAGCACAGCGATTGATGTTGTTGGAGAATCTCTCTTATGTTGACCGTCAAAAAACACACTTGAAATTCAAACCAACAGTAAAGATGATGAAACACGGTTTGTAGTAAGCGATTTGAACAAGCGACGTGAAGTTCCTAGCGAATTAAAGTGTGGACTCTTCAACGACAATGAGCCAAGAAATAGCGCGTTATTAAATGGTGATTCTTGATGTTGTTGTTTTGATTTGAAATGTTCTTTTTGGCTTGTGAATCTCGAGATCTCTAATTATACCCTTTTTTCGCTCCTGACGTGTGAGAGGAAGAAGCGAGATGGGGAACAGGGCGCTTGAGTTGCCGGTGCTTTTGAAGGTGATGGGGAGTATTGGAAATGGCCCTTTTCCTGAAGAAACAGATGTATAACACTTTTGTTGACTTGTTTTCAATGTGAAACTTTTAAACAAAGTATCAAGGTTAAAAATAAAATCAGGTTCCCACTTCCAAATAATTAATTTGAAATTTCAAATTGGCTCAGTTTTTTTACTTAATTTTAATGTTTTGGCGTAGTCCCAAGTCTCCAGTTTCAGAAGTTCAACGCTTAAGCGATTTATAACCACTAAATTTTAGTATATGAAATTTTGTCCTGTACGAAATGAATTGGTTGCAGCGTAATGTTTCAAGTCTTTTGTCCTCTCTCCATAGAGTCTCATAATCTACACAGAAGTAAAGATTCAGTTCCTCCCCTTGTCAATCTCAGTTAGTTGTCGACGGGATTCCAATACAATCGTGGTACCTTGGTACCTCGTGCCTAAATAACACAGAGACTTCTATTGTGCCCACTCGTTCCTTTTGAGACCCACCATGAGTCTAGTCTCTCCGACTCGCGTTTATAACAATTCAACTGGAAAGACCCCATGAAGAACACTATGAAAACACAATGGAAAGGAATCTACGGCAAGGCCTGGAATAATTGTTGTTGAAACATCCAAGATGTGTCGACAAGTATACAGCCTACTCGATTCAGTCTTTTGGTGCTCTTAGTTCACTTAGCCAACAAGCGAACTCCCACCAGGGGATACACGGTACTTAATATCACGTTATATAAGGAAAAGTTTCATAGAAATCGAGTGTCAAAACAATATAACACCACTCTTGTTCAAGTTCAAAAACTAGCTCGACCGTTCCCAGACCCCAGCTTACACTTGAAGATCTTCACCTTTACGCAAAACACCAATGTTCAAAAAACCAAGCGTACTTGGACCTTGGCCCATTCATCGACTTCCTTTTTTCATTAATTCTGCTAATCTTCACCTCAAAGAGTGGAAAAAGCCTAAAAACTGACGTCGATCTATAATCCTTAAAACAGCCGGAAACGAAAGCATACAATCCTCTAACATTTCATAGGATCTTGAATCGTTCTCTATACGGTTTCACAATCTCAACGTCATAATTTGAAACCACTCCGTCTTGGGTGCACTACAGTTCTACATATATCTCGAAACAACCAGTACCTACTTACAACATCTGATATTATACGTAAAACATACAACAACCCAGTTCTTGTCAACACCAACTTCCAAGTATTTTTTTGGAGCTTATGAGGTGCATCAAGTCTAGAAGAGAATGTTTCAAGAAATGCTTTAAACAAAAGGCATCAAAAATCTTTGGCTCTGATGAGTACAAAAGAAAATACGTGGTTCAGATTTAGTAAACAAAGGTATGACCATCAACATCAACAAATCACAATATGGAAGACCAAAATACACCTGTCAATACAACTAATCACCAAATTGATGATCGATGAAGCCCAGCCCAGGAAATTCATCAGGTGCCTATTGTACCTAGCCTCACTTCTTACAGCACTTAATTATACGTCTTGTAAATATATTTCTCTTACAAAATGAAGCGAAAAAAATGCAAGTTTCGGATTTAATTATCCAATCCTAGTTTTGGTCTGGGCCTGGAAGCTATTACTTTATATTGTAAAAAATTGTTGATGTAGGTACAATCAACCTTGATATGTGAAAGTAATCGTAATTGGAAAGAGCCATTATTAGATATACATGTATAAATGACTCGGGGGAGTCATGACCAAAACAATAAATACATTAAATAATAACAACATTTGCTATAAACATACATCAACTCTTTAAATCACAAGTGTTCACAATTGTTGAAAAATTGCATCATATATCACACGGGACAGGGTTTTTTTTTTTTTACAAAGGATTATTAAAATCTGTTCCTGACCGTTCATCTAAATCCCCAGATTGGAATTTTGCCAATCAAATAAACTGTTACTCTTCTGTTTGTGTTGCTGTTGTTGTTGCTGGATTGATTGTGCTGAACCAATCGTTTCATTTAGCGAACTTGTTGAATTTGATTCTTGTTTAATTGGGGTGATGTTATCACTGCTGTTCCCAAATTGTTGGAATCCTCCAAATTCTTGCTGCTGCTGCTTTTGCTGTTGCTGTTGTTGTTGAAATTGGCGTTGTTGCTCACTTGGTGTTAGTTCCCCATTAACACTAACGTTATATCCACCAAAATCAAACCCATTCAGATCAAAATCTAACCATGGTGCTAAACCAAGAGACCCATCCGCACCGAAATCGTATTCCATAGATTGTTGATCTTCAAATGATCCATTACTATCACCACTTGTACTTTTTGGAGCTTGTGGGAATGGTGATTGTTTGACAAATGTATTCGAAGTTTGCTGATCTTTTGGCGATGGAATGAAATGACTTGGTTGTTGTGATTGAATTGGCGTACCAATATGTTGCTGTGATGGATTTGATGAATGCGAAACGCTCACTGAACGTTGTCTATTAACAGGGACTCTTTGTGCTGCAGTGCTTGAATCATAAGAAATTGGTGGGATATTGTCTAGTTGTGACAGCATATTGGATAGTTGTTCGTTTGATTCGTTCTTGATATTAGAAACATCACCAGATCCACCTAATCCAAAACCACCATTGTTTATAGCCGAGCCTGATGGCGAGAAGTTCGATCCTGCACTATGGGAATAAGCACGAGCACGAGCAATCTCAATACCAGGCTTGAAAGGAGACGTTTTTTTCTTACCTTCAATTCCAGAAGGTCCTGAAATGCTATTCTTCTTCCCATTAGTTCCATTATCTTTACCATTTGGTGAAGCCAAGATTGCTTCAATTGCTCCTCCAATTAATGATACACAATTACGTGATAAATTACCAGGAATTTCATTAATATTTTCATCTTTCAACTCAGCAACAATGTTTTGTAAAATTTGTTTAGATTCTTGAAATAATGCACCACCTCTTGTGTATTCTAATGAACCTTTAGCACTTAACAAAGCTAATCTTGATTTCGTTCTTGAAATGTTCATTGGAATTGGAATATAATAGGTCTTTTTGGAATATAAATCGGATAAAATATTCAAAATTGCAATGGTACACTGTTGAATAATGATGTATGAGGCAGATCCACGATTTTTATCAACTTCTGAGGCTATGACTGGTAGATGAATCAAAATTTTAGCACAATAATACAACAATACCAATAACAATTGTTTATCATTTGTTAGCTTTTTGGAATCTTTCAACAACCCATTAACATCTAGTTCAAATTTGATATTTGGTGGTAAGTCTCTTCTCCAATTATCCAACAAATTCTCATGAATTAAAGTTAATTCCTGAAAATTATCAAATGAAGAATGACTATGTCTTTTGAAAATCGAGTCCAAAACATTCCCCAAAACTTTTGAATATCTCATGATTGCTAATGATAAATTGCAAACTTTCCCCACCAATGGGATTTGATTATTATTCACTATCAAAATATTTATATTATTATCATCATCCAAATTATCGTTCCCAAATGGCAGGGCACATTCGATTTCATAATCTTTTAACATTCTTGGAACACCCAATTGTAAAGATGCAAATGTATCTAATGTATAAATACACCAAAACAAAATACGTCTTTCAGCTTGTTGAAATTTAGAAACAGTTGATCCATTATTACCCAGCACTGCTGAAGGACATCTGTGTAGTCTTAATTGTTGAGCCATGGTGATAACACGGCCTCTAAGACCATAACTTGTTATAACATCACCAGTGTTTAAACAATAGAATAACGCCAAACTTAAGATTTGTAGTGATTGTATGGAACAAGTTGAGGCAATTGAAGAATTAATCAATTGATGAATCAAATAATCGTAATATAAAATTTGGTCTTTATCAGCATCACCAAACTTTGCGCTTGAATTCCCTGGTGAATTATTATTGTTATGGTTATCGCCCGCAATTGGAGATGTGCCAGCATTGTTATGATTTTTTTGACATAGTAAAGCCAATTGGACAATTAGTATCATTATGGCACCAAATCTTTCCTTGTAAACCATGCCATTATCATTGAATCTATTCTCGAATGATTTTGAAAATTGAACATATTGTTTTAAGAAATCATTTTTATCCATGATTGGAATGATCATCCCCCATTCTTGGAAATAAACAGTGATCAATTGATCCAAATGAAACTTTGGAGGTAGCTTCAAATTGTTGAAAAACAAGTTGGATTCAGGAGCTGAAATGTTTTTGAAATTAATATTTGAGAAATTGATTATATTGTTACGTTCTTGAATAATTTTGGAATTTATCTTTGGTATTTCTTTCAATGAAGCAATCGCAGTTGAAGTTTTCAAACAAGTTTTGGAATCCAATCCATGAACTTCACCAATCTTGGATAATAAACTTGGAATGAATAATGTTTCTTCGGTACTTCTTGGAATTGCCATAGCAACCAATGTTGCCAATTGAAATTGTTTACTATTAGTCTTGTTTAAACGAGCAATAGCCATTGCAGCTGGTAATCCTGGTGCTTGGTTTTGTTCAAAGCTGACGTTGTTTGGACTGTTATTGAAATCTCTTGATGAGGATTCATGAAAATCATGAAACGATAATGCATCATCATCTGTCAAATTCCCGCTATCCAAGTCAACCGACCCAGCAATGGAAACAGGTCTTTCGTGGACACTATGAGGATAATTTGCACAGCATCCAGGGCCGGAATGAACATGTTTGGGATCGTGATCGATGTACTCGGTCAATAAAGATGGGACATTTTTAGCGGAATTAGTTGATGGATTTGTATTTTGATCAAGACCTTTATTCAATAATGAGAGATTTGAGGAGCTTAAAGGTTGTTGTTGTTGATCCAGATCACTACTTCCATTATTAACACTTGGTGTACCATTGTCTTTATCAACTTTTGAGTATAATTCCATTTGCTCATCCCTCAAATCCAACAAAGCCACCAATCTTCTGTTCTCGGCTTCCAATTCACGTACCCGTTCCTCTAACGTTTCAGTGTATCCCCTTGGGAAGGCACGACGACTTAATCGATCACTGACTTTACATTCGAATCCAACAGCAAAACATTGCGAACACTGGGGCCTCTTCCCGTCACATCTTGTTTTCTTCAATCTGCATCGGTCGCACGCCTGTGCGACTCTTTCGATTTGAGACCCTGGGGCCCTTATAACCTTGCTGGAAACGGGTTGTTAGTATCATATCCAACCATTCTCTCTCGACATTACACTTACGTCTTTGGGGGACCGTTGGAAGGTTTTTCCTTCTTTACTTGTTGTACAGCCATTTGACAGGTGTGTTCCTTGGAGCGAATTCGGAAAAGTATGGGGTTGGGGAGGTTCACTAAAAAACACACGCTGACTCTTAACTCCAGATTCACTTGCTCACTCAGCTCCCTCGTGGATTCTGTGTTGTACTTGTGGATTGCGCTTGGCCCTTGACTTTGGTTATCGATGGGGGATATTCCAAATACTGGGGCTCTTTTTGCTGGGTTTGTCGATGTAGATGTTGTAGTTGGAAGAGTAAAAGGTTTTTCAAAAATATTTGTGGGTGACTTGATCGGATTTGTTTAAGCGCTGGTCGAAGACTTTTAAAATGATTTTCGCTTTTAGTCATTTGGGGGAACGATTACGTAAGTTGATATTCTATTACATAAGCGATTACTCATCCCTATACAGATTGTTATCGGACTCGTTGAGGTCAAAGTGCTGCTCTTCGTGCTCGTCGTGGTCCTCCACCACTTGCACAGGCACACGGTCCTCCTCTTCGCGTTCAGCCTGGTCAATCTCATCGTTGGCATCGGCGTCCCCCATCGCGACATCTCCCTCTTGACCAGCACCTTCGTCTTCATGGCCAATAATCTTTCTAATCGCGTCAAATTTCTTCACGTTGGCAATATAACTGGCTCTGGTCTCCTGTATCTCCCTTTCGTATTGTGCAATGTCTTTCTGTAAGGCCTCTTGGGCTTCCCTCAACTTCCCAGCGGTGCTACCAAGATTGGCTCTGAAGAAATACTTTGTAACCTCAACTTGTTCAAACTCAGGTGCAGCTGATTCCTCTCTGGAGTTCTTACCTCCATTCTCCTCGGCAACATCACTATCTCCATTGACAACAGCACCATTACCATTGCCATTGCCATTACTTTCAGCTTCAACCTCTCTCTTTAAAGTGATCAAGCTGTTTCTCTTCAACACACCAGGCGACTTCTTGATACTTTCGGCCTTATCGCCAAATATTCTGTTCAACTCTTCCTCAGTATAGCTTAGTTCTTGTACACTGTTGAAACTTGCAATAATTCTATTAATCTCACGAACCTCAATCTTCTTTTTGGTCAACTCGTCAATCTTCTTCTTTGATGTCAGGAAATGCTTCATCAGCTCTTCTCTTCTGCGTGAAATCGACTCCGATGATAAGTAGTTCGATAGATCACAAGTCTCGTTCTCCAAGTTCTCAAACGATAATTTGGAGTGGTCAATTTGTGTTTTGGCGGTAGAATATTTGTTAACAAGATCATGCCTCAATTTCTGTAGGCTTTCTAGATCAATTTTTCTCAAGCGATTGTTCACCAAGTCTAGTTGTAAGCCACTGATTTCATTGGCAGTGGTGCTATAACTCGTGGTAGCCGTGCTGAAGAGCCTAGTGGATCCCACTCTTTCCTCCAATGCTTCATCTTTATATCATTGTTAGTATCGGTAAAATCACTGCAGAGAGGGACCCAAGATACGGGCTAAAAAGCACAGGGAAAAGACACATACTGATCATGTTCTGCGATGTTAGAACCATCTTTTCTATCAACGATCCCTATAACCAAGTCTTTAGTCGTATTCTGTGTTGTAATACACAACTTTTAGCTGCTCAATGTTTTCATAATCTGAGTTTGTATGGAAGAAAACACAAAACATCCAGACACCCACATATACTACTCTACAATTTCAAAAAGCTGACACCAAAGCGTAAAGTTGTGATGGATTCATTGATCTTATCACCTTCGTTTCTAATAGCTATTTGAATCTACAGCAGGTTAGTCTTGGTGACATTAAGGAGTGGAAGGTCAACATACTTGTGTCATATATCCCAAACCCTTGTGGAACTAGTTGAATATGAGTGAAAATCAAGCAATACTAGCATTGTCAATATTGGCATCGCAAGGTTCTTTACAAAAAGTACAACAATTGATCCAGAACTACAATTTCTCGAATAAAGATCTAGTGCTCGGTGTAATATTGAACTTGGTACCAGAACTGCAACCTCCTGAGGATCTTTTATTTGTTCAGGAAAGTTTCGAGCTGGAACAGACAAACGCTACAAATAATACCGAAGCTGTTTTAAAAATCTTATCGGATGATCCACATCTATTAGAACTCTTGGAGACTTCCCCAGAAGTGCTATCGAACCGTCTTGGTGCGCTGGAATTGTACATCAGTGGTATGTCAAAACAATTAGGGTTCGATGAATTGAATTTAGCATCATGGGTCGAGGCAAGAGTACGCAAGATCTTTGCCGTGGATTCAGATATCCATTTCAATGAGCCATTATTCAGTTTATTAGTCAACGACTCAAAATTCAACAGATGGACAAGCAGAATTGTAATTCCGTATGAATATTTAACAACACTTTCCAATCAAAATATATCATTGATCCAATTTGAACAACTGAGTGAAGTCGAAAGAATTGCACTATTGTTGGAAAATATCCAAAATGCATCGATCAATGAGGTAGATACACCATTTTTCTTACTTTTAAGAAGTTCAGACCCTTCATCAATAATCACCTTTTTGATTCAAACCCCACCAACTAACATCCGATCGCTACAACTAACCTTGGATATGATTAAAGCAATATATCCAACTTATGAACCAAAAGAGCAATTGATCAAACAGTGTTCTTCAACACTATACGAGTACCAGGGGCTCTATAGCCAGGCCTTATCAGAAATAAGTGATGTTCTTGGTATGTTCCAACACGACTCAACGGATGAATTTTTATTGAACCTCATCGAATTGACTTCAGCTGCTAAGGCCATTGACTATCAAAATGGTTCTTTGAAAGATCTCGATCACATTTCCAAAGATCCTAAGGCACAACAAGGCTTGCTACAAACTGTTTTGGAGAAAATCAATACTCAGACGTCAAATGAAACAATAGCACAATTATTGGTTTTAAGACAAACGATCTTCACCTCAATTGGTGTGGAAGAATTCAATCAACTAATAGTTCAAAGATTACTTTCATTAAAGCTTTACTATTTAGTATCATCGGATAATTCACAAGAATCTCTCATAATTGACTATTTCTGGAAATGTTTTAAACGTGCATCGAATGGTTCAAAACATAGAGGTGAGATGCTTAATGCTTCTCATGCTTTGAAAATTATCGAGTCACCATCACCCAAAATACAATCGTTGAAAAATCTATTGGATTCCGTGGATGCTCTTTCTCATTACTCTTTACATTTCAACACTGGTAAACCCCCAATACCTGCCGATCTATTAACAGTAGGGAGTGTCACTGAAGTTATTCAAAAAGTCTTGGAATTGAATCCTGAAGCCTATACCGAGTCTGATAAATTGTTACAAATCTCCAAAGGTTTATCAGAAGGTCTTGAATTAGATGAAGTGGACACATACCAACTAACAATCTTCTGCGTTGAATCAGCACTGGTTAATAATGATTTTGATTTTGCATTTGAAACTTCATTAGATCTTTTGGAAAATACACAAAATTCATCAAAATTACAAAGCACCTGGTTATCTTTTTTCCAAGTTGGGAAATTCGTGTCACCTGAATGGATTGATGCAGAAGCTCCTGATCACGTTATTAAAAATCAGCTGGCTCTACTGGCTAGAGTATTGAATATCTGTCCAGCAAAGAATACTCAGGTTGTGATAGCTCAATGGAGCTCATTAGATATGGAACTTTCTTTAAGAGGCTAAATCAGTATTATAAATGTTCATGAGTGCATATATTCTGATGAATTAGTAGTTTATGTAACTGTCTCTACAGTACGAAATAAAGAATAATTGAATAAAAAATTCACGAAAGATCATATTATACACAAAGTCTCAGTTTCATTACTCATCTATCTCAAACAATTATCTTCCTCTCTTCCTCTTTTCCTGAAAGCTCTTCTATTTGTTATTATATTATCAGCTGATTCATCTTGGGTCATAAAGGCGAATTTTTTATCATCTTTGAAAGCACTTGGACTCGATGCATCAATAAACTGTTCTTCATCATCGTCGAATTCTTCCATCTCATCTTGATACACATCAGTTGCTCGACTTTTGGTGATTGCATCTTCGGCCTCACGTTTAGCATCTTGAGCTGATTTCAACTGGGTATAAAAATCAACAACACGAGGATGAGCCCAAACTTTTTTAGGATCGAAAAACATAACCTGTAAACCTTCTCTTGAAACGGCTCTTGATAAGGCAACGTAAGCTTGACCTTTTTCGAAAACTTTTCTCAAATTAACACGGACTCTTGGAAGCGTTTGACCTTGAGATTTATGAATTGATAATGCCCATGCAAGAATCAATGGAACTTGAACTCTTGTGACTAAAGGATTCTCATGTTCATCCTCTATCTCCCACTGTTCAGGTTGAACCAAAACAGTTCTTGATTGACCATCCGGTGTTAAAAACTTCACCAAAGGTAGCAATTTACCCTTGGAACTTTGATGAAGCTCATTTAATAGTTTCTTCTTCATTTTGATATTTCTCTTTACATCTGGCAAGTCTGAATTGATATCATGGAAAAAATCAAATATCGTATCTTCAAGTTCGCCATTTTTGCTATCTTCTTGTTTAACTTCTGCTTTGGTCAAGGCCTCTATTTTAGCTTTTTGAATATCCTCCTGAAGCTCTCCATCATCCAAGTAGTTATTCTGTGCAATTTTCTCGTAGGTCAGATGTGTAGTCTCGTCTATGAAATCAATCACTTTACCCAAAGAACCGTTGACAAGAGATTCATCCAAATTTTTGATCATCATAACTTGACAGCCCTTTTTCAAATGTAAGAACTGAGGAGCCATGAAATTTGACAACAATCTTTCTCTATGATCTGGATCTTCTAAAATACCGCCATCGTAAGCCGTGTAAGTCTTGATCTCTGTGGGCAATCTGTTCAATCTAGTCTTATTAGCTCTATCGACTTCAAAACGCGTACAATATAATTCGGCTGGCTCAACATCGCCTTCTGGTAACGGTCTTTCCAATTTTCTAAAATTTTCAACAGATTCCTCAGATAACCTTCCTAATCTCATTTCATTTAACATTGTTATGAAATCCATATCACCCTTTTGTCTGAAAACTTTTTGCAACGTGATGGTCAATTTGATACATCTTTTCCAGGCTTCAGAATCAAAACAAAAAATGGCCCTTGCCTCATCCGCTTTAGAAACAGGAGGCAACTGGAAGAAGTCACCACAAACCACCACTTGTATACCACCAAATGGTTCATCATTCCTTCTTATTATTCTAGCAATGTATTCAAGCTTGTCAAAAAGCAGGCCATCAATCATGGAAATCTCATCAATAACTAATACTCTTGTGGTTTTCCATCTTTCACGACTTTTCTTACTCTTCCTTATCTTTTTGACCAAGTCTTCAACTTTATCTTTACCAAGTCCAATACCAGCAAACGAATGTAATGTAATACCACCAATATTACACGCTGCAAGTCCTGTTGAAGCAGTAACAGCTACTGAATTAGGTGGATGCATTTCTCTCAGTGTTTTGATCATAGTCCGAAGTAAAATAGATTTACCAGTACCAGCAGAACCAGTATAAAATAAACTCTTACCATTTTTAGCCAAGTCGACAACGTGAGCCTGCTCTTCACTTAGTGAGAATGGTTGAACAGTTTTGATTGGCACAGGTGGTCTTTCGCCTGCTGTTTCATTATATCTTGATGCGGTGCTTGCATGTCTTATTTGTTGAGCCTCTGCGGATAGCTCATGAATTTGCGGTCTTTGAGTGAGAAGCAGAATTTCTGCATTTCTCTTCTTAGGTCTGTGTAACAAATTGGGTATGCTCGAGTTTTCAACGCGCCCACTATTACCTCTTGGAAGCTTTGGTTTGAAAAAGTCTCTTTGCGGCAGCTCAGGGATTATTGGCTCAGTGGCTGGCGCAGGAGCTTCTTGTTTTGCGTATTTTTCATTGTAACTATCCATTGTTGGATATAACTCTCTGTCCACTGGAGTAGATTGTAAAATTGGCGGTATCTTTGGGTATAATTGATTGGATGTGTTTTCAACCTCATCAGGGTTTGAAAGCATGGGGAAGGGGTCATCACGGGAAACTTCTTCGAAAGTTTCCAGTATATCAGCATTTTGAACTTGACTAAAACGATTAACAGATGCGTTCTGCTGCTCTTTTTGTCCACCATTTGATGGAGCCAGCACTCTCTTATAAACAGTTTCCGTTTTATGATATGATGGAGAGGACGTGAATGCAACTGATGATGATGTTCCTCGTACACGTTTCAACTCAGCTTCTTTAGCAGGCGTTTCTTTATTATCACTTTGAGAGTCATCATCAAAGCTTTCTGAAAAATCGCCTTCACTGACAATACGCTGTATTTTGGGCAAGATTTGTTTACTGTCATTCTGACTGCTCAGTTGAGATATCCTTATCTTTGGAGACGCGCTTTGGAAATGAGGTGAAGAAGAGAAATCTTTTGCAATATTTGAAATGCTGAAGGGCTTCCCTTTACTAGCCGTTGGGGATTTGATCTCAACCACGTCATCATCTTCTGAGAAATCTGAATTGAAGTCGTCTTCAAACACTTTATTGCGGGCCCTCACTGGACTTTGCTTAACTTGTGTATTTTGTGATAGCTCCACCAAATCATCACCCTCTGAAAAGGATTCATCTAGAGCTATGAGATCGGCAGGATCAAGCTTGGTGTTCTGTTGCGTCTTGGATGAGAGATTGATTCTTTTGGGAGGCGTAGTGGCAATGGGTCTCATAAATGTCATAACTGGGCAGCTTGTAACGGTTGTGGTGTTTCTGATACTTGAGGGCGAAAACCTTTCTTTGAGTCTCACCGAATGAGGAGCAGTATAACAGCAGCTGCTTCTAACTAATTTTGTGAGTCGCATAGACTAACTGGGCTCATAAAGGGGGCTTCTAAACCTGGACAGCGACTGGGTGTGAATATTCTTGTGTTTTAAAAGTAATCTGAAGCACAAACCCTTTCTTATCTTCTGCTCAGCACAAAAATCAACAGGGAGCTCTGCTCTTCAACAAATCTGGCACCACCACTCGATATCCACGATCAATCTTCGTATGGCAGGCACTTCACGCTTGGTTTCAGCTCGCTTCGGGCGCCTTCTCAGTGTGTTTCTTGGAGAACTCCAACGGACATTTGCATCGTTTTATATGTTTTTCACTTTTTGGTGTTGGTAATTTTCTGCATCTCGAAATTTATCTCCTACACGAAACTTTCCAGACACATCACGAAGCTCAAGTTACTGGTAAATTTGATAAAGACTTTAGTTTTTGGGCTAAAGATATAAAAATTATTCAGCATACACTTGAAGATGGTGCAACTGAAATGGAATATCCTGAAAGTGCCGGCAAAGGAGCTCTCAATAGCCAAAGTGCTGAGGTGTGGACAAGCTTTTAGGTATGTGATCTGTAACATTAGTGAAACCCGGTATTGAAGATTTAGTACTAACGTTGTGGAAACCAGATGGAAAAACATAAACAATGTATGGTCATGCTCCATTGGGCCAAACGTGCTTTTCTTCAAGCAGCAAGAAGACGACTTGCATTATGCCTGTTATCCAGAATCTCCTAAAGCTCTTGATGTTGTCAAGGACTATTTCAATCTAGATATCAAGATCTTGGAACTATACCAAAACTGGTCCTCAAGCGATAAAATCTTCAGCAAAAGTGCTGTTGGGTTTGATGGTGTTAGAATGCTGAGACAAGATCCGTGGGAGAATCTGGTATCATTTATATGCTCTTCCAATAATAATATCAAAAGAATCAGTCAGATGTGTGATAATTTATGCTTACATTTTGGTGATTTCATCACAAATCATGAAGGTGTCGACTATTATACCTTCCCCAGCCCAAGTGCATTAGCTAAAATTGGCACAGAAGAGAAATTAAGAGACTTAAGTTTCGGTTATAGAGCGAAGTACATATATAAAACGGCATTGATGGTACACGAGTCTAAGCAAAATCTCTTTGAATTAAGAAAATTACCATACGAGGAAGCACATGCTGAGCTATTAAAATTCACCGGTGTGGGGCCCAAAGTTGCAGACTGTGTTTGTCTCATGTCACTAGATAAACACGATGCAATTCCTGTTGATACACATGTTTATCAAATTGCCAAGAGAGATTATAAGTTGAAATCTAAAGGTGACGCTGTCACAAAACAGACTTATGAATTGGTAAGGAAGTTTTTCGTTGGTATTTGGGGTCCATATGCCGGCTGGGCTCAATCAGTTCTATTTGCAGCAGACCTTAGAGATTTAAATAATGGATTAAACCAAATAGATAATCAAGTACCATTAGTTAAAGTGGAGGAAAAAATTATCAAGAAGGAAGAGGTGGTTAAAGGGGAAGCTGATCTGAATGTTGTACCAGAACTAGAGATTGAATACTCTGTCACGGGTAGACCGAAAAGAAGAAAGACAATAAAGGTGGAAAGCTAGATTGTTTCTACAGTGTCCATTATTTATAATAATATACAAATGATTTATATTCAATATTATACTGATGTGGGTTTCCTATGTACACTAAGTTTGATATCATGATTTCTTCATATCATTCTTCTTCATTCAAGTTATTGACAAATTCTTGAACAGTTTCTATTTCACGTATTCTATCAGTTCTAGTACCGGTTTCTCTCAACTTCTTCACGGATTCAATGGCTTCACCAATAGCTTCATTTGTAGGTTCGGAATGGAACAATATGAAAGCTTCACCAGCATCTGTTATAGGGGTGACTTCGTTATAATCAGCATGGGATTTGGCATAACGATCTAATTTCAAATTGGCAATAACTTTCAAACCTTCAACAAAATGCTTATCAACAACACAATCACCTATGATTTCACTTATACCGTACACTGCGTATTGTAGACGTTTTAGTTGCTCCTCTAGTTCAGGTTCTTCATCTTTGGAACCGTTTAGATAATTTTCTCTGAATTCATCCAAAAGTTGTTGTTTATGTTCTGGTAATAATGGTTGAGATCTTTCATAGGCATGGTGACGTTCACCTAAAACGTGTCTGATTCTCCACATAGTCTCACGAACTTGATCGGCTAATCTCATATATCCTGAATCTGGTTGTTCAATCTCAACATTCAACAGATGTTGCTCTCTAGCTAAAACATTTCTTTCTTTTAAACATGTATACCATAAACTGTGCAAATCGTTAAAACTTTTACGTCTTAATTCTGGAATACTCCATGGACGACTCGTGGTATCTAGATCTTCGAATTTTCTCAAATAGCTTTGATCATGGAAAAATTGCCATAGAGGATGATCATCTGAAACTTGGAAATTTTGTGCAGTTGGTGCAATTGGAGGTCTAATTTCTAGCTTAGCAGCTGAAAGACTTGGGTTTTTTCTGCCCAAAGTTGTTGGTTTTTTCTTGGTTGGTGGTGCCTTTTTCGCCAAAGGTGCACCAGTGGTATGGAATAATCTTCTAGAGTTCCTCAACATGGTTCAAATATCTTTCAAAACAGACCTTGTCAACAGATCTGAAGTGTCTCTTTACGTATTCGACATTTTTCACTATACTTTTTTTTTCCGATCAAGTCAAAAAATTCATAGCACTTTTCCGCGGGCTCAAAACCGTCCGTTTTTCTTCACTTGATGAACTTGAACCTTTTGACATTAACGGAAATGTCTCTTATTGACAACATCTACAAAAGACACCAAAGAGATAAAAGATGTCAGAAGCAGGAAACAAACAAGCATCGTCAGAACCACTCGACCTGATCAGACTGTTGCTGGACGAAGAGGTCTACGTCAAACTACGTGGTGCCAGAGAGCTCACAGGGAAATTACAGGTGAGTGCTTTAGGCTCAATAATATGTGTGGGAAGATACTAACAGGTGAATTCAGGCATATGATTCACATTGTAATATAGTGCTAAGTGATGCTACGGAAACAGTATATGACATAGCGGAAGGTAGCGATGAATTGAATGTGAGTTATCCAATATGAGCAGAGAATCGGATGAGCTAAATTACTAACCAACGTCAATAATAGTCAACAACGAAGAATTCAGAAATCTTGTTTGTTAGAGGTGATTCAGTTATCCTAGTGAGTGCCTCATCAGAATGATTGCTCAAAACTACGGTGGTCAGATGATAAATTAAAGTGTATTATAGTGAATGAATGAATTTTTTTTTTTTCTATCTAGACAGAAATGTTATGTACAATGTGATCATGGTGTGAAGATGGTTTCAAATACTATTTCTTCTTTGAAGACCAGGGCTTTGAGTCTCCACAAGAACATTCGCACCTGCAATTTGTGGTAGTTTGCCATTATCCGACAATTCTTTCAATACCATATGACCATAAATCGAACCAACGTTATAAATCTCTTCAAACTTACCAAAGTCTAACGTGGCATAGTTTTCAATTGGTGGTCTAAGGTAAATAATACCAGGTGTGTTTTTGGCTCTTTCCAAGGCATTGACCGAACTAACATAACATAATCTCATTTGAATTTCACTCATAGTTGGAACATTTGGATGTTTCGAAAAGGGATTCCAACGATTAAATAAAATCCAAAGACCACTAAGAGAATCACCATATCTCATTGGGGTACGATCATCGACAGATCCAACGTCAACTGCGAAAATAATACTTGCACCTCTGTTTTTCATTTCCCCAACAGGTAAATTATCAACATACCCACCATCTAATAACATGGATCCATTATCAGTTACTGGAGGCAACAGTCCAGCCAAAGACATGGAAGCTCTAATGAATCTCCATGCATAACCAGATGAATGAATATCCATCGTAGAATTTGTAATATTTGTTGAATTACAATAAAACTGAATCCAAAAATCTTCAATTCTACTATCACCGAAAATCTTCCATAACCCACGATTGAATTCATGACCTGTTGTATATGCCGTGACGGGATATGTCAAGTCCGATAGGGTTCTCCAAACACTGGAAACTCTACCGGCAAACTTCTTTGCTCTTCCATATATTGGAACAAGATCGTAATCTCTAGCATAAAGACCACCAATAAATGAACCAATCGAAGTACCACCAACCATATCTATTGGAATACCATTCTCTTGTAAGGCTTTCAAAACACCAAGGTGACTGAACCCTCTGGCACCACCACCACCAAGAACAATTCCAACGGCTTGGCCTGACAATAATCTAGCAAGTCTCATGAAATCATTCTTATGAGGTAAACTTGATGAGAAATATTTTTTCTGTGAATTACCAACGTACTTGGATCTCAATACTTCCACTTTTGTTCTAATATTTCTTGCAAATGTATTCAGTGAATCAGTCTCTGAATTTATATCTATTCCATGAGCTTTAACACTGAATTGCATATGATGATGAGAATGTACCCAAACACGATTCTTCAACCATTTACTGGCAAGACCAGGCTCAACATATTTTTCAGGATGTAATAGGATAAGTTCAGTTCTTGCTGTGGTTTTGGTTTTCAACAATAATCGTTCATAATCACCAATTTTCCGGTCGCCAAGAGCATCTGCCAATAATAGAATACAATCACCTTGTTGGATACAAGTCGTTGTCCATGATGAGTTGACTGCAGTATCAGCAATATAAACCACAATCTGATATCTTTCTTCAAGATCGGAAAAAAATCCCGATTGTCTCAATCTCGATAATCTATCAAAAGCATGTTTACCCAAATGACTCAATGTAGAAGCCTGGTCCAATCCAATAACGGATCTATTAACATTCTTGAAAGATTGAATTAATCTCGATGCAAACTCTTGAACAGGAAGACCTTGTGTGATGGGTAAGATAGTAACAGTTCTATAATTTTTATTTGAATTTTTGAACTTTGTGATTGATGGAATTTGAGATATTGGTTCCAGAGTCTCTGATGAATATTCCGCTTTAATAGTCCTTGCCACAATTCTACTAACTTTAATCATGATTGTTGGATTTTCCAGGGCTAAGATTTCAAACAATGTTCTTGGAATTCTTGCAGTTTCGGAATCTCTAACAGCAATGAACGTACTTGATCTTTTTGTTGCAGTTAACACTTCAACTTCACCAAAACTTTCACCTTGACCATATTCAGCAAGGATCTTGACCTCATTGTTTGATGAGCCTTCGTGAAGAGATCTTAAACGACCACTCAAAACAATATAAATCCCATTAGCCGTGGTGTCTTGCTTGAACAAAGTTTCACCAGCATCTAATTGAATCCATTCCAATGCAGAATCCAACTTTAGGATTTTTTTGCTTAATGATTTGATCAAACTTTTAGCAATACTCAAATAAATCATAAAATATTTCTCACATAGCCTTTCCAAAGTTTTCTTTGGTAGAAACCCTACAAAAACTTCAGTTTTAGCTCTCAGTGTGACGAATGATTTATAACCCACCAGAGCACCAAGATACCCAGCAACACCGCCAGGCTGAACTGTATATAAAACATGCTCATTACTTGAAGCTGGGTCAGTATATGCAACTTCCAACGTCCCACTAACAACATAATACAATCCATTATTTCTTGAGTTTTGCTCAATAATAGTGGTTCCTTCTTCTATTTGTAAGATCTCAATCGCATTGGCAAAATCACTTTTTGCACTTTCAAAATCAACATGTTCAGAACTTTCACCAAATGAGAATTTTGAGCTTGTAGTGGATAACGTTCTTGGTTTACCCCTATTACTATAGCTTTCTTGAGGGAACGTGGGGAAAAGTCCAAAACCTTGAGGCATAGGACTCGAGATTGCACTAACAGAGGTACTAGATCTTCTAGGGGCTATACTTTCTTTATCGATTCCCAAAAATTTAAACATCCCTTCAACCAAAGCGATTCTAAGTGAAGTATCTTCAGTTTCCTCCTCTGCACTGAAACTTCTATTCATAACGTCATCCTCGGCAATTGCCTGGTAGCTAAGTTCTTTTCTTGATAATGGAACATTCGATAACAAATCACCAGGATTGAAAGAATCTCTTGAGTCTAAAACAACATGTCTTGATTCTGTTCTCTTAGTCCTTGGTCTTATTTTAGGCTCTAGTCGTGTTGACGGAGTGACCATCGTACTTGTTGAACTATCAGACCTTTTAGTCGCAGAATGTGGCGTGCTTCCACTTCCTCCTCCTCCACCTCTCCTTGTTGGTGGACGACCTCTTTCTTTTGCAGCAGCAGCAGCAGCAGCAGCAGCAGCACTTTTCGCAGCATACTTCATTCTTCTAAATCTTTGCTTCACACCATCATGCAAATAAGATGGTAGTTCTAATTTAGCCTCACTGTTCAACTTGATTTCAGTATTGAAGATCTCTCTTGTTAGACCTAAATAATTGTGAGCAGTTTGGAAAGTGACTCTGTACAACCTTGTCAAAATCATTTGCACAATATGAGATGAGGACCTTGGATGTTTCTTCTTCAATCTTCTAAAAGAGTCTGCAGGAATAATGGCTATTGTTGAATCTGCAGTGGCTCTTGCTATAATATTTGGAGTGGAAGGCAAGATACCATTCTCTCCGTCATCAAGGCTCAGTGATGGTATTTCAACTTCAGGATGGAAACTTCCCTCAGGCAAAAATGAACCATCTGGTAGTCTTTTCTTGATTATTGGAGATCTAGGGCCTCCCAGTGTTGCTTCTTCTTCATCTGTGAATAATGAAAGAATATTCACAAGAGAAGATAATGGGTTCCCTGTTTTAACTTCATTTAGCAATTGATAATGTTCTTCATTTAATACAAAAATTTCGCTTGATAAATCACTTTGTTCATCTTCCATATTGAATGTAGCATCATTATCCTGTCGTTGTCGCTGCTGATGTTGGTTTGAGTTCACTTTACTAAATATTTGAACATTACCTTCCACCACAATAGCAAATCCCAATTTTTCGTCAACATAGAGAACTTCATCTGCATCCAATTTCTGTGTACGCATTGATCTTGTTAATTCATTGAAAACAGGTTTTTCCAAATACCCAAAAATCTTTATAGCAGTTAGAAACTCATCCAAATAAGAACCCAGTCTTCTCTTATTATCCTGCTGAGGCGCATTAAGGAATGGATCCACAGTAGGTACTGTTCTTGGTTCCTCAACAAATCTCGAATAGCTAGTCAATACCCGATATCTCAATATGGAGAACAATGCAAAAGTAATAAAAGACAACAATATGAATAACGAACTGAAACTTAACGTTATACTAAATTTGGTGCTTAATAACCCTATGATCCAGCCAGGTACGGTGATTAAAGAGAATCCTAGCACCCGAACAGATAGTTTGGATAGTTCCCATAACAAATATCCTATGATTGATTGTGATTGAGATACCGAATCATCTTGGAATTGGTTATTGGTTTGAAGAGGTTGAAGATCTCTTATGGAAATTGATTGAGCCAAGTCTGTGATGATGGAACCTTGCTCGACCATTCTTTGATCTTGCTCTTGATAGATGGCCCCTTTTCACCACTTTTGTAATAAAGCGGTATCTATAAGTCTATAGTCCTAGGCGGCAAGGATATTTCTCACTGGATCGATCCAGTTGATTTGGAGGAAACGGTGGTGAAATGGAGTTGATGATTTGATACAACTTTTGTACAATTCAAACAGTCTCGGAAATACCTGCACTTATCTCACGGGTAAGCAACTCTAGAGATCTCAAACGCGATTTACGCAAAGAATATTAGCTACAATTAATTGAATGATTTGTTCATGTATTTACACTATGTGTCATTTGAATTTTTGTCCTTGTTGTTGTTTAATAAATCTTCTTCTTTTCATCCAATGAATAATCACCAGCACCAGTGTTAACAACTAACAGTAATCCACCAATGATCGATAAAGTTTGGAAAAACTCATATTTCAAATAATCTCTTTGAGCTTCTGAAGAATAAGACCAGTAAGAGTTTGAAGTGAAGTTATAGAATGTTAAAATTGTGATCAGTACAATTGAAGCAAATTTTGTCTTGAAACCAGCAGCAATAGCAGAAACACCAATAAGAACAAAAATGGTGGTTAACCAACTCTTAGTTAAGACGAAAGTAAAGAACAAAAGAACCAAGAGAATTCTCCCAGCTAACAAGACATAACTCTTAAATTCATTGTTTGAAGAAATTTCTGGTAGACCTGCAAATCTTGTCTTTTGTTGAACCAAAGTATCAGAAAATGCAATTAATAACCCACCAATCAAAGAGAAATTTCTCAAGATGAAAGTTGAACCTGCAAACAATCCATACATTAAACCTTGCAAGATAATCACAGAGATCAAAGCACCACTGGCGTATAAGGCATGTTTTCTCAAGACGATTAAAGTGGAAGCAGCCAACATAGTAACAACAACAAGGATCAAAAGAATAATAACCAAGAAATAAGGGATATGTCTATAGTTCCATAGGTAATAGACTTGATCAGACCATTGACTCAAGATTCTTAAAGAATCTTCATAGAAAGTGGCAACAATCAAAAATCTACCAATTTGTGGGACATAAGGTTTAATTTTAGAGATTAAAGGATGATCTAATAAATCTTCAATTTTTTTTGAAAATTCTTCAAATTTTTGCAATGGAGATTTTTGTTGTATGTTTTGATTATTGAAGTTTGATTGAGGATTGTTGTATTGGTTTGAACTTGGGATCTGGTTGAATTTGGTATTTCTGTAAGACATGATGGATTGGATTGAATCGTATGAGCTAAGAAATCAATGTTGATGAAAGATGTAAAGTAAAGACTTATGAGCTTGGAATCAATCAAATACAAGCCAGCTGATCTGGTCAAAGTGTTATTATATTGATGATGCTCAATTGATAATGGTTGATGTAGAAGATTGAATGAAATTCGACGTTTACCGAAAACTTCAAAAAAAGTGCCAAAATTAATGATCCACAAAAAAGAGATTTTTAGATCGAATTGGAATTGCAAACTGTTGGTTCAGCGAGTCTTTCAGTACTAATCAGAATGAATACAGCCTTTGTGATATACCGATATTATCTTAGAAGTAGGCAGTTCTTAACACTTGTACAATTGTAATCGATGTAAATGTTCAATTTACTCCCAATTTTTTAATACGTGGTAAATTCGTGGTGGAACACTTGTTATGAAAAACTCCAAATTGGGATAAAAATAAATTCGTGAGAATTGGGGTTCAGCAAGTTGAATTTACAGAATGGATTCGCGAAAGAGCTTGATTGATTAGTCATTATAAATGAGATCGAAATAAAGTTACCCGGTTGTGTCATGTGTTCCGGAACTAGTAAAACAATCAGGTGACCCAAGTCGCAGTTGGCTTGTATTCGATGACTAAGCGCAAGATCGAATTTTTGCAGTGATTTGCAATGGACAGATCAAGAGAATGTAATTGGAACTATTTCTAGCCACACATTTTGATTGTTAGACATTGTAACGGTTTAACAATCATGATTTCCTTCTAAATAAACCTGAATGGTCTTAAATGCTGCGAATTTCTGTTGCTTAGGTGTGGCTAAAGGCAATGAGCCAGCACGGACCAGAGCCGATAACACCATTCGGAGATTCAACAATCGAGTGTTGAACAGAAGTGCACATATACACTGTGTTTGATGGTTTTGACTATGGAAGTTGGGTTTATAGCATGGAAAAGTGTTACTGTGATGCGATTATCAAAGATCTATATGAAAATGAGCCTTTCGTATACTAATATCATGATCAAGCTTATTCTGCTGAGTGTTGAGCGATTTGTAGTATTCAATCAAGGCATATGCGTTTATAGGTATAATAATAGAAGTAGGTAGTGGGAAAAGAAGGGCTCACCAACCGGCCGATACCCTTACTCCCAACCGGCCGATACCCCTACTCTAAAGTCCTTAGCCTACTCGACGATAAAGAGGTACACCAGCTGGCCTATCATATACAGTATAAGCCTTAAGGGTCCGTATAGTACATCTGCTAAGACAAGTGATTATCAAATTTTTCAAGCGGACAATAGGCTCAAAAAAGCATCTTCTCCATCACTTACGATCAACAATTGGAAAACCCACTAAAAACCGTCAACAGTGAAAACTGTACGTCAAAAGAACCCAGGAATACCAAGCCTGACTGATCATAAGCCGTGCTAATCATTTCAATCATCTCGATTAGTGCTTATTCCCTACATTTCTCACCTTAAAACAACATCTCAATACACTTCACAATTTTTACTAGGAACACACACAAAGATTATTTAATTATTTATTCTTTTTCTCGGGATCTTCACACAGTTAAGTATTTCTCGTACTTGAATTTCATCACTCATCACCGTTAAAACTGAAAATTATTTATAATCTTCCTCACTTGCTGGAAATCACATCAAGTTGCCACTTCCAATAACAACACCATCAACACCAAAAAGCTCAGTAATAAACCACAACCACATCATTGCTATTCATACACACAGAGGATCTAGCTGAGCAAGACCACTACTGCCACAGCTGTTGAGAATCAACGCAGAGCTTTTTTTTTACAAGACAGAGCAGAGCAGATCTAATTGCTGTCAATCACAGCGCTAAGAGCCAAAAAGATATCAATACCAATCAAAGAGATCTAAGACACCCTGGACTGGACATACCACAAAACCAATGCCTGATCAAACAAACTTTTCTGAGGACAAGGAGACTCAAAGAGTACATCCTTTGGGGTACACCGATGAAGATTTGAAACTTCAACACAGATTATTGACCCCATTATTATCTAAAAAAGTCCCAGAGATACCCAGTGAAGAAGAAAGAACAAGATATCCTCGTCGTCATGTGAATTGGCTATCAAGAATGTTTTTTTGGTGGTTGATGCCCTTAATGAATGTTGGTTATAAAAGAACTCTAACTTCAAATGATCTTTGGTATTTGGATGACAATATGTCAATCACTAATACTTATCCCAAATTTGAAAAACATTTAAACAATATAGTGCAGAAACATAGACTCAAAATGCGCAAAAAGCATCCTGAAATGACAGATGAAGAATTGGAAAGATTACCTTATCCTAAATATTCCGTGGTACAAGCTTTATTTCTAACTTTCAAATGGAAATATTCCTCAGCTATTCTTTACAAAGCCCTATCAGATATCGCACAAACATTGAACCCATTGCTAACAAAAGCCCTCATTAATTTTGTCGAAGAAAGAACTTATAATGAAAGCTTGCCATTAGGTCGTGGTGTTGGTTATTCAATTGGTGTTACTTTAGTCCTAGCGGCAAATGGGTTACTAATTAATCATTTCCTACACAACTCAATCACAACTGGTGCGCATTGTAAAGCTATTTTAACAACCGCTCTATTGAAAAAATCGCTGAGAGCAAATGCTGAAACAAAACACAAGTATAACGGTGGGAAAGTTACATCTTTGATGGGGACAGATCTTGCTAGAATTGATCTTGCCGTTGGGTTCCAACCTTTTGCCATTACATTCCCGCTACCGGTAGCCATCGCAATTGCTCTATTGATTGTTAACATTGGTGTTTCTGCTCTTGCAGGTATTGCCATTTTCATCATCTCAATTGTTATCATGGGTGCTTCTGCGAAAAAACTATTGCTAATGAGAAAAAGTGCTAATCAATATACTGATAAAAGAGTCGGATTCATGAGAGAGATCTTACAATCAATGAAAATGATCAAATTCTATTCATGGGAAGACGCATATGAAAGAAATGTCACTAAGGAAAGACAAAAGGAAGTTTCAATCATTTTCAGAATGCAAACTATTAGAAACTTCTTGACAGCTTTTGCTCTTACATTACCAACATTTACGTCAATGGTTGCATTTTTAGTTATGTATGGTGTTACGAAGAATAGAAATCCAGCTTCAATCTTCTCTTCATTAAGTTTGTTCACGACTTTATCTCAACAAGTCTTGATGTTACCAATGGCCTTGGCAACTGGTGCAGATGCAATGATTGGTATTGGAAGAGTTCGTGAATACTTACAATGTCCAGATGTCAAAGATGATGAGAATGATGTAAACTTCGATCATGGAACATTACCAGACGATGTTGCTGTGAGAGTTGATGATGCAACTTTCATTTGGGAACATTTTTCAAGCGAAGAAGAAGAAAACGAAAAAGCCGCCAAGGAAGCTGAAATTGCCAAAAAGCCTAAAGGTTTAAAACGTTTACTTGGTAAGAAATCCACTGCAAAAGATGTGGAAAGTCAATCGAACAACGAAAAAGATCAAGTTTCACAATCTCCAATCAAAACCATCGAAACAACTTCTTCAGATTCCGAAAAATCAGAAGGCTTTGAAGGTGAAGAGAAAACTTACACCAAAAATGTCTTTTCAGGTTTCCACAATATCAATTTTGATATCAAAAAGGGCGAATTTATAATTGTCACTGGTCCAATCGGTTCTGGTAAATCTTCTTTGTTAACTGCATTATCCGGGTTCATGAAAAGATCAAATGGTAATTTAGGTGTCAATGGCTCTTTATTACTTTGTGGTCAATCTTGGGTTCAAAATGCTACTCTTCGTGAAAACATTATTTTTGGGTTAGAATTTGATGAAGAACGTTATAGAGAAGTTATTGAAGTTTGCGCATTGAAAGATGATTTGAAATCTTTCACCGGTGGTGATTTAACAGAAATTGGTGAACGTGGTATCAATTTATCCGGTGGTCAAAAAGCTCGTATCAATTTAGCTCGTGCAGTTTATGCCGATAAAGAAATTATATTATTTGATGATGTATTAAGTGCTGTTGATGCACGTGTGGGTAAACATATAATGGATCATTGTTTGGTTGATTTTCTTCAAAACAAGACCAGAATCTTGGCCACACATCAATTGTCACTTGTTAATGATGCTGATCGTGTTATTTACTTGAATGGTGATGGTACCATTAACATTGGTACTCCTGAGGAATTAATGAATACCACACCAGGTTTTGTTACACTAATGGAATATAGTAAAAATTCTGAAGAGGAAGAATTGGAAGAAGGAGATGATGAAAATTTGGTGAACCAAACTGAGAATTTAGAATCTCAAAAATCAAAAGCTGTTAGTGAACGAGCTGATATTGCAAATGCCGAAGAAGGTGCCTTGACCACTGCTGAAGAAAAAGCTGTTAATCAAATATCTTGGAAAATCTACTTGGAATATTTAAAAGCTGGTAATGGTATTTTTGGTATTTTCACAAGTCCAATGGCCCTTGTATTTTTGGTCTTTGAAGTTTTCTGTGGTTTATTTGTTAATGTTTGGTTATCATTCTGGATCAGCCAAAAATTCAAACAAAGAACCGATGGTTTTTACATTGGGATCTATGTGATGTTTACAATACTTTACACGGCTTTCAGTTCTTGTACATTTGTTTTTATGGGTTATATTACAATTAGAGCTGCAAAGATTTTGAATTTAAGAGCAATGAAAAAGATTTTACATGCACCAATGAGTTATATTGATACTACTCCATTGGGGAGAATTTTGAACAGATTTACTAAGGATACAGATGCATTGGATAATGAAACTGGTGAACAAATCAGATTGTTCTTACATCCAACTGCTTCAGTGATTGGTATTTTGATTCTTTGTATTATTTATCTACCTTGGTTTGCCATTGCTATTCCTCCATTAGTTGCCATTTTCATCTGCACAACAAGTTATTATCAATCTTCATCAAGAGAAGTGAAAAGATTGGAAGCTGTTAAAAGATCATTTGTTTATAACAATTTCAACGAAGTTTTAGGTGGGATGAATACTATTAAAGCTTATAATGCCACTAAAAGATTTGTCGTTAAAAATGATACGTTATTAGATAAGATGAATGAAGCTTATTTCATTGTTATTGCCAACCAAAGATGGATCTCAATTCATTTAGATATGGTTGCATGTGTTGTTGCATTAATCATTACTTTATTATCAGTTTCTAGACAGTTCAATATCAGTGCTGCTTCTGCCGGTTTAGTTGTTACATATGTTTTGAACATGACAGGGTTATTATCATTAATTTTAAGAGCTTATACCCAAGTTGAAAATGAAATGAACTCCGTTGAAAGATTGTGTCATTATGCCAATAAATTAGAACAAGAAGGTACTTATAGAAGCATTGAAGGAAATAAACCTTCATCAGTTTGGCCAGAACGTGGTGCTATTGAGTTCCAAAATGTTTCCTTACGCTATAGAGATGGCTTACCATTAGTTTTGAAAGATTTGAATTTGTCAGTTAATGCTGGTGAAAAAATCGGTATTTGTGGTAGAACAGGAGCTGGTAAATCATCTATAATGACTGCTTTATACAGGTTGAGTGAATTGGCCGAAGGCTCCATTAGAATTGATGGTGTTGATATCAATTCAATTGGATTATATGACCTTAGATCCAAACTATCAATCATCCCACAAGACCCTGTCTTATTCCAAGGTTCCATTCGTAAGAATTTGGATCCATTTGGTGAAAGTGATGATAGTCATTTATGGGATGCTTTAAGAAGAAGTGGCTTGGTGGAAGAATCAGTTTTGAATGTCATAAAAAGTCAAGATAAATCCGACAAGAATTTCCATAAGTTCCATTTGGATCAACAAGTTGATGATGAAGGCTCGAATTTCTCACTTGGTGAACGTCAATTATTAGCATTAGCAAGAGCTTTGGTTCGTAATTCGAAGATTTTAATTTTGGATGAAGCTACATCGAGTGTTGATTATGAAACAGATGCCAAGATTCAAGCAACCATTGCAAGAGAATTCAGTCATTGTACCATCTTGTGTATTGCCCATAGATTGAAGACGATCTTGGGTTATGATAGAATCTTGGTGTTAGAACAAGGTGAGATTGAAGAGTTTGGTGAACCTACAACTTTGTACAATAACGATGGAATTTTCAAACAAATGTGTGAAAGATCAGATATCAAAAATTCAGACTTTATCAAAGCTGGTACACTACAATAGTACAGCAATCCGCAACATTAGTCATATAGCATTTACATATACCCTTTAATCATTATAAATAGTTTGTCATAGTTCAACAACAATAAGAAGTAATACTGATTTTATAGTCACATTGTGATTCGCTTAAATATTCAAGAAAATTCGCGGCATACATTTTTTGACTGGTCGTGCCGGAACCAAACAAGAGTCAGATATTCTTACAAATTCTACAAAAGCATCACAGCTTTTAAACCCACTTTTATGTCACACTATCCAACCCTTGTACTATAAGCTAAAAGATAAATATTATAAAGTGACTTGAAGAAAAAGGATCAATAACAATAGAACTACAAAGAGGACGAGAACTAATATAGAACCATGTTGGGCTTCAGATCGTTAACTCAACTACCCAAGATCCGTATTGCTAAAGCTTTGGCCGCATCAAGACCCACCACAACAACGTTTTATCGTTCGTTATTCATACAAACAGAAGATACACCAAATGAACAAGCATTGAAATTCCTACCTTCGACAAATATTATGCCAGCAGGGGAGACTATTGAATATCTTAGTGGGAGAGAAGCTTTTGCCTCACCATTAGCAAGGAAATTATTCGCAGTGGAGGGTATCAAGACTGTTATGTTTGGTAGTAATTTCATAACAGTGGAGAAAAAACCACAAATACAATGGATGTTAATCAAGCCTGAAATTTTCAGTATATTGACGGAGACGTTGACTTCTGGAGAGGCGATTTTCGATGCGGATTATGTTCTTCCAAGAGACGCTGCATTTGATGAAGAAGATGATGATATAGTGGCCATGATTAAAGAGTTGATTTTCACCAAGATTAGACCTGCGATTCAAGAAGACGGTGGGGATATTGAATTTGTTAAATTTGATGAAGATGACGGAACAGTATGGTTAAGATTAAGAGGTGCATGCAGATCATGCGATAGTAGTAGTGTTACTTTGAAAAATGGGATTGAATCAATGTTGAAGCACTATATTGAAGAAGTGGAGAATGTTGAACAGATCGAAGATGAAGACGAAGAACCAGACCCATTGATTGGGATCAAGAAGGACGCACATGGACATGGGCATGGTCAACATCAGCATCGTGAAGAAACCGTTCCACCAAATTTGTGATGAAGAAAGAAGAGGAACAAGTTTCGCACGTCAATGGAAATTGACGTTATTTATTAATATCTTGGTTGCACATATACATATATCATCGATCTAAAATCAATACAAATATCATATATTCATCATTGGAAAAAATATTTGTTTTTTTAAAATAATGTAGACCAGATATATATATACACGTCTTGTTTTCTTTGTGTTTTCAATTGATGGGTATAATAAGACCTCGTGATGACAATTGAGACATTGTAATTTCCATCCTTATTTCAACTTCCTGTAATTGAATGTAAAATTCCCTAAAGTGTCAATTCTTCCAACGTTCTCACCAACGCTTCTTCATCATTTGCCCACTCATTAATCAGGTCAAGATAAACATCTTTCTTTTTTGCGTCTTGATCATTTTCGCCTAGTTCGTACTTTGCGATATTATCAACGACAAAAGCCTTAGCCTTTTCCTCCACGTTTTCAATTTCTCCCAAGTTTAATAATTTTGGAAGGATTAAAAATTTTGAAATTTTTTCAACTTTTAAATCTTTATCATCTTCTTCAATATTAGAGATCTCCGATGTTAACTTGATTATCCTCTTGTTATACTCTTGATTTGGGAATTTTTCAAAATTGCTGGCCATAGGACCGCCATTCCCTGTATATCCGTTGTTGAACTTGTTGTGATAACGCTTATTCACATACCCATTCCCGCCATATCTATAACCATACGGAACATACCCGCCATTACTTGCCGAAGACCCCGGAGGAGCTGCTTGTGGTGGGATGTTTTGGTTTAGATGGTTCTGAGCGCCAGCACCAGGTGGAGCTGGTGGAGGTGGATGTGGGAGCTGTCCGTAATAAAGAGGGAACCCAGGTTCTTGGTAAGAGTTGTAATAGTATTGATAATCTTGATGATTGCCAGAAGGAACGTTTCCTTGAGTTGGCAACATCCCACCAGGAGGACCTGGTAATCTGTTGTTTATGTATTTCCTCTTTGTATTCTTCTGAGCAAACGAAACATGTAAGAGTTGACCATCCAATACGTTCCCGTTCATAGCCAATAACGCTCTAGAGGCCTCTGGAGATGTTCTGAAGCAAACAAACCCATACCCTCTCGAGGCGCCTTCATCGGTGGTCATGATCTTTGCAGAAACGATGATTCCAAAGGGAGCAAAGGCAGAATGTAATGCCGAGTCATCAATGTTTAGTGACAAGTTCCTAACGTAAAGATTTGAAGGTTGGTGATTTGGGCCTGGGATTGGTAATGATATTATAGGAACTGCTGTTGAACTAGATTGTTGTGGATTCATATTCATCGCCGTGGTGGTGATGATTGGAGAAGTTATAGAATGGATCGATTGAGGAGGTGTTGTTCTTGTCAAGTTTAGATTAGCCATTGGTGCTGAATTTGGAGGTGAGAACAAGAGAGGACCAGGTGTTGGGGAGATTGAATTATTTCTTGGGAAGCCATTGTTATGGTGGTGATTATGATGATGGTGATCGTTTCGTTCATCACGACGTTGTGCTCTAGAAACAGAAAGAATATGATCTGGAGATAACTCTTTATTGTGCAATTCTTCAATGGCATGAATTGCAGATTCATGACTTTTATAATTGACGAATCCAAATCTCTTGTTATTGACATTGGACCCATTTAAAGGAGAAGTTGAACCGATGGATTGATGATCAATAGTGAGATCTGGGGATTGGTTAATATCCGGTAAAAAAGTTGAATTAATTTCACCAAATTGTTCAAATAGTTCAACGAATTGATCTTGAGTGAAATCAATTGGTAAATTTTTGATATAGATATTTGTAAAATTTGATTTTTCAAAATCCATTCTTTCTAATCTTTCCTTTTTAGCAATATGATGATTCAGATATAGTTTTGACCCATTAACCAAAAGACCATTTAGTTTATCTATAGCTTCATCTGCACTTTGTCCATCGATGAAATTTATGAACCCATACCCCTTTGAACGACCATATTCATCATTAACAATCTTGGAAGATGTTATTTCACCAAATGGTTCGAAAATTTTGTATAAATCCCGAGTGGTTATTTCGGGGCCTAATCCACGAACATAGATATTCCCAGGATGTGTTAAAGCGTCAAATTCAATAGAGATGGTGATATCTGGATATTTTGTTAGGAACTGTTGTTGAAATTCTTGTGCCTCTTGCTTGTCCATGAACTTTATCTTGATGAATGGTGGGAAGCTTGGTAATAATTCGAATTTCCCATGATTTAAAAGAAGTGGTTGGATATCAACCGGTTCGGATGTAGATATAGTTATGATTGCATTTGAATTTAAAGGAGAATGGAATTGATGGGTATCTTCAGAAGGGATTTGATCATCGTCCTCATTGTTGTCATCAGCATTCTCCACTGCGGGTTGAGGGTCCAGCTTTGGATCCACAACGGTAGCTTGTTGGATCTTCTCTTCCTGTTCTTCTTTGGAGATGGACATTTTTAACCACTTTGCAAAACGAGGAAAGATCAGATGTTTTAATACCTGGAGAAAAAAGAAGGGATCAAGATCAGGATCGAGATCAGGAAATGGGGTCTTTGATAAGTGTTAGAGGTATAGAGCTCTATATCATGAAAGCCCCACTGGTCTGTGTTGAAGATGTGATGGGTGAAGATTAAAGAGGAAGAGAAGTCAAGATCACCTTTCACAATAAGATTCAATGGAAGAGTGGGAGCCAATTAAAGGTATCGTTATAAGTCCACTTCCGAAACTGCAAAGACCCGGTTCATTTGTCCAGGACTTGGGCCATGGACTACACTACATCCCCAGCCTCGAGCCAATCCACCCACAATTGGAAGAGTGGGCCACGCAATCTCTTACACTCCTACTAAACGACCGTACTGGGTCCTGACTCACGCTGTCCAATGGCTCCACTCTGTTCCACTTTGTGTGTACTGTGCTGCTTAAAATAGAGACGTTGAGGGTATTCCGGGACCGCTGGAAAACAGCTCGGACATAAACGCATGGACTCTGGAGTCGTTCTTATTGTGTAGAGTATGCTCAATTAAACCTGGATCAATGGTTGGTGCTCGGTAGTTGGAAGGTACTGGTGTTGCTGGTTGTATAATTCATGAGGTTATTGCTTATACCAACTCTTCGGTGCATTACATTCTTTTTAAACATATACTTCAATTAAAATACACATCTCTTCACAAATAGATAATAATAACACAATTAATACAACCACATCCCATCTCTTGAAGTTCCAATCAATCAACAGGTATTTAATCAATCAATCGTCCAATTTTGGAATGGGTGATAAGGGCTTTGGTTTGTAGACAGGGATTGAAAAAAAAAACACCTTTGAAGAAAGATTAAAAGTCATAGTATACAAATTTATCTCTCTGATCTTGAAACACACAAATTATTGACAACAGCCTCTTTGATATAAACAAACAAAATGATTTAAAATCACAAACTCAATAGAAAAACAATAAGTGGACCAAATATATATAACAATTCTCATCAATTAGTAGATATATCAATCACCGATATAAACAACAAATAAACATCAAAAAATTTCATAATAGTAATGATAATAGTAGTAGCATAAAAGAGGTGTAGCGAGGTGCTTTTGTGTGTAAGTTTGCTAAAAAAAAGAAGGGGGTATCAAATATAATGAAAAGTTGAGGGAGGAAGGAGCAAAAGAGAGAAAGAGAGAGAGAGGGAGGGAGGGGAGAAAGAAAACAAAGAATTGAAACATCAAAAATAAACCTTGGAAGAGTATTAAAACCAGATATATCAATTCATGATTTGATATTCAAAATTGATAAAAAAAACAAGACAACGACAAAGGAATTAAATCTATTTTTTAGATTTCTTTGGGGCAGCTTTTTTTGGAGCAGCAGCCTTCTTTTTTGGAGCAGCAGCTTTTTTAGCTGGGGTTGGCTTTTTAGCTGGAGCAGCCTTCTTGACAACTTTCTTTGGAGCAGCTTTCTTTGCTGGAGCAGCCTTTTTAGCTGGAGCGGCTTTTTTAACAACTTTAGTTGGAGCAGCTTTTTTAGCAGTGGCTTTAGCTGGAGCTTTAGCTGGGGTGGCCTTCTTAGGTTTAGCTTCAGTTGTAGTTTTTGGAGCAGCCTTGTTTAACTTGACTGGACCAGAAGGACCTTTTGGTTGGATAAAGATTTCCTTTTCAACACCTTTTCTCAAAGCAGTGTTGAATAATGAATCGAAATTGGTGGCTGTAATGTTGAAGTTGGTCTTGATGTATTTCTTCAAAGCTTGACGAGAGGAACCATTACGGTCTTTCAATGACAAGATACCAGTCTTGATCAATTCTATGATTATCAGTTAGTATGCTATTCATATTTGATGTTTTGAATTTTGTTCATGTCTTGTTTACAAAAAGCAAGATAACGCCAAACAAAACAAAACAAAACAAAAGGGCAATTATACTCACCAGCATAAGGAGGATGTTCTGGTTTTTTAGCTGGTGTAGCTTTTGTGGTGGAAGCAGCTTTGGCCATTGTGATTGGGATGATTTGATTGAGTATTAACCGATTGAATTGAATCTGTTTCTTGGTTATAAGATCGGGGAGGAAAGAAGGGAGGAAAACAGCAAAAAGTTGTTTATTTATTTTCTAAAAAGTTTGGAATTTTTGAATTTGGCGGTTTGTTTTGATTTTTGGATCTTGAAATCTCTGAATTTTAGAGCGAAACGCGTGTCGCTGGGAAGAAAGAATAGGCAGGAGCGGTAGGCCCACGGGCTGGGGACATTGTTTCCCGGGGGTATAAAGTCGTAGTGAGATGGGACAGAGCTAGGACCACTATAGCTGGGCTCTATGGTAATGGCATATATCGAGTATGGCTGTTGTTGTTCAGTGTATACATTGTTTAATGTATATTCAGTGTTGTATTTGATTTTATGTTGCCATGGTTACTGTAACTACAATCTTTCAACCAATCGTTGTCCTGGTGATGGGTTTTTAAATGGTTCAATTCTCAATTTTCAACTTCGTGGTTAAATTTTCTTTGTGTATTACATAAGCAGAGCTCATAACCAGAGAAAAATTTAAATATTGTAAACATACAAAGGACATAAAGAAAATAGTGAGAGTGAGAAATAGATTGAAGGATACTCGTTGGTATTGCTGGGAGAGATGGATCACCAGGAGGTACAGAACAGAGCGTCTGTGGTGGACTCCTCTGATGGGGAACAGGGTAACAACAACAATGAGAATAATGACAATACCACCACCATACATGATCCTGAACAAATTGCGAAAGAAACACAACAAGAGAAGACTCAAGATCGTGAAGCTGAGGAAGAATTAGAAAATGATCAAGAAGTCGCTGATACTGCTGTTGTTGAAGCCGCCACTACTGCTACTACCACTGCTGCTGTTGATAGCCCTACCACTTCTGTAGCCGCTGCTGGTGAGCCTACACAAGACACTCATGAACCTATAACAGACACTATAATGAGAGACGGTATCCCGATCCCAAAAGATTCAGCTCTATTCACCCCATTGGAAATCACCTATAATCCACTGAACGAAACAGAAGTATCACCGGATGTCTTGATCAAGGCAAATTTGGCTTCATTGCCCTTGAGTTTACAAGCACATGAAACATTACCTATTAGAATACAGTTCCTTATCCATTCCATCCCTTTATTAGATAACATTGCCACACAAATCCTTAGAATAATAGGGGTGGGTCCTTATGAGGAAACTTTGGCCATCATAACAAGTGAAGAACCAACTCCGGAAGGCTTGGTGTACAAAGATCTTGTTGAAATATTTGAACAAGTTAAAAAAGTGTTTTCAGAAGACGATCCATTTTTGGGATTTCATAATTTGATCGATGAGGTTGATAACCTTGATCATTCAGTGATTAAAAATTTAAGAGAGTTGGAAGATACTCTAGATTCAGCATTTAGAAAATCAAACTTGGCAACTTTTTTATTGGCAACTTTAGGATCTATAGAAGTTGGGTTTTTCTATTTAAATGAATCTTTCCTTGATGTTTTTTGTCCAACTTACAATAACGGTTGGTTCAAGAAAACTGATATAAGTGGGAATGGGAATATTAATACTGCCACTGCCACCATAACTGCTGGGAAATTATTGAAAGCCCAAGCTGGGTTGTTTTTGGAATTGAAAACTCAAGCTTATATATCTGCACTGGAATCTGGTGATCGTTCCAAAGAAGAAGTTCTCGAAGATATCTTCCCTGAATATTTGAGAGATCAATTACTACATCGTCGTCGCACAGCTGAACTAACACCAGCTGAACAAGATTTCTTACAACGTTGTAAATCTCGTCGTGATACTTTATTAGCCACTGGAGATGATCAAGATTTGTCTGAACATTATGAATGGTTGATCTTCTTGAAAGAAATGTTCAACTATGTTTCGAAGAATATTGGATTTTTGATTTGGGGTAGAAAAGGTCGTCATCAAGAATTAACAGCTATTGGCTTTGAATCACGATTCACTTATGATAATCATAATAATAGCAAAAAATCTCATTTTTCCAATTCACCAATATCTTCTTATGCCTCATTGTCAAAAGAAGAATTACAACAAAAATTAGAACAACAAAAGCAAAAAGAACGTGAGGCTAAAGAACGTGCTGATAAAGCCGATCGTGAACTTTCACAACAGCCAAACAAGAGATCTAATTCACATAACAATAGTCAACAACAAAAACAAACGAAACAAAAAGAACGTCGCCAACAAAAACAGCCTCCATCAACTACAAATCCACCGCGGTTACGTCATATCCTCAGAAGACCTTGGTCAAGTGAAGAAGAAAACGCATTGATTGACGCTTTGAAAGAATTGGGACCTCAATGGTCTAAAATCTTAGAACTTCATGGGGCTGGTGGTACCAAATCCGAGGCTTTGAAAAACAGAACTCAAGTGCAATTGAAAGATAAGGCAAGAAATTGGAAAATGGGGTTCTTGAAAAATAAAGGTGAAGCTCCAGATTATTTATCAAAAGTTACCGGTGATTTAGGTGATGATCGTTCAACAAGAAAGAGAAGACGCGAGAACTCACCAGGTACGGCAATAAATTCACCAACACCTTCCAATACTACTGCTGCTAATGCTGCCAACGCTGAGAAGAAAGCTCGTAGTGGGAGCCCATTAGTTGTTGTTGATGATGCTCTTTTGAGAGAATCTTCAACTCAAGGTCCCAATCAAAACGATATCATACGACAAGAGAGTAGTGTAAGAACGGAGGGAAAGGATGGAATAGATCAACCATCCGATTCCTCTAATGATAAAGAAAACGAGCAGCAGCCTGAGAAGGAAGCACAATCTTCACAAGTGACTGTAAATTGATGAATCAACATGTTTATATTAATGACAATTTATAACAAACCTGTAATAACTCCGAACTTCTTCTCAAATAACTGCTTATCCCCGAGATCTTATGAAAAACAAAAAAACAAAAAAAATTAAAAAAAAAAACTTCTAAAAAATCTGAAATGAGGCAACTTGGATTTTCTCAATTTCGAAACGGTACAGCGAAAATTGTTTATTTGATGGATAATAATACTACCAGATGTACAATGATTACACCAATCAACTTCAGTTCACAACATCATTTATTAAAGAATTAAGACAAGGTCAACATAGACGCTGGAACCACTCCAAATAAAAGTTCACTCATCACTCATCATATATATACAAGCATTTTTAAAAGCTTTATTCGTTTCTCATTTAATCACCTTTTTTTTCGGTTCTCCTGACTGAAGCTTCCAAACCTGATTTACTACCATTCCCGTCCAGGAATTGAAAAATTAAGATCGAAACAAACAGTCATCACCATCATTTCAACATTAGGAAGAGTCATAATAATAACAAATGCAAGTGATGAGTTATCAACAACCGGAAGATACACAAGAATATATAACGAATCGTATAAATAAGGCGAGGTTAGAAACCCGTCAATTATACGCTCAGATTGATAAAGTTAAAGCCAAGATTCAAGATACAACATTATTAGAAAGTGCTCAACAAATCCCTTCGTTATCTAAAAATGCAGTTAATTTAAAACTTTTACAAAAATTACAAGGTCATAATAATAAAATATCCGATATGAAATGGGCTAGTGATTCCAAATCAATTCTAAGTGCCTCCCAGGATGGGTTTCTTCTAATATGGGACCCTGTAACAGGATTGAAATTGAACGCTGTACCATTGGATTCTCAATGGGTGTTATCATGTGCATATTCTCCAAATGGACAATTAGTTGCAAGTGCAGGTTTAACAAACAATTGTACTGTTTATAGAATTGGATCCAGTATGCAAGATGATTTCCAATTCCAACAAAGAATCGTATCGATTTTTAAAGGACATACTTGTGGTATCACCGCTGTGGATTTCTTAAACAATGAAGAGATCTTAACTGCAAGTGGTGATATGTCATGTATGATTTGGGATATAACAAAGGGGAAGAAGATTGACGAATATTTGGATCATTTAGGAGATGTGTTATGTATGGATATTGATAGGAGTGGTGGTGTATCCGGGAATAATAATCAATTTGTTTCAGGTGCATCTGATGGATATGCAAGAGTTTGGGATAGAAGAAGTTCAAATTTGGAACAAAGTTTTTTCGTTAGTAATAGTGATGTTACAAGTGTTAAATTCATGAAAGATGGGAATTCTATAGTCACGGGGAGTGATGATGGTATTATAAGATTATTTGACCTAAGGGCAGATTGTGAATTGGCGAATTATTCATTACCGAGAGCTATTCAAGAAAGTAATAGAGCAAATGCCGGACAAACAATACTTACCCCTCCAACACCATATGGTAACATGAGTTTTAATCAACAACAACAATCATCAGCACAATCACAACAACAAAACTCACCATTTGCTAAAAGTCGATCCTCTGTTTCGATCTCCAATTCCATGAATTCTGCAATAGATAATTCAGGTATAACTTCATTAGATTTCAGTTCATCAGGAAGATTGATGTACTCTTGTTATACAGACCATGGATGTGTCATATGGGATTTATTAAAAGCTGAAATCGTGGGAAAATTGGAAGGTCATAATAATAGAATCTCTCATGTTAAAAGTGCACCTAATGGATTGGCTGTTGCTACGGCTTCTTGGGATACAACAATGAGAGTATTTACACCTTCTTATGTATGATGTGGATAAATAATAGGACATTGTTTATAGATGAAAAAGAAAAAAGAAAAGAACTTTTGTATTCGTGGAAAGATTATATATGAGATTACATGATTGTAGAGGTGAATAATTACAATATTAACAAATTTAAAAAACAACGTTCATTTTAATTTACACTTTTGAAATTTTATACAATAACGGTTCTGGGATTTGAAACAAACTTGACCATCTATTCAATACGTTTCTTAACATATTCCCATAAACTTTTCAATAAACTATCAGGTAAAGTAAATAGATCCATTGTGAATTCACCTTCTTCAACGTCATTTTTGATATTCATTTCTGGAGTACGGTTATCAGTTACCATTTGAACAACTCCTAATAAATCATCTTCATTCAATTTAGTTAAACCTTCAGCCAATTTTTCTAAATCCACATTACCTTTGATGGAATTTGCCATTGTACTGGTACTTATCTTGGATCTTTTAGATTTGGAATCACCAGCATTTGTTTGTTTACGCTTATCACCAATATTTTCATCGATTTCAGGAACACTCCCACTTTCTGCTAATATTGATCTTAAATTTGCAGATTTTTTAATTGGAACACTTACAGTATGATCAACATCATATTTATTTTTCAGGAAATTTAAATCATGTCCCAATTTAACATCACCGCTTTTATCAAGGAAATTTAATGTTAACCCCAGTTCAAACTCACCCCAACCTTGTTCTTCAATTCTAAATGGTGCCTTCTTGAGAACTCTTGTTGGGTTGGCAAAAGTTGGATGTAAATGATATGTAACTTTATCAAATATCGTGGCAGGGATTTCTTTACCAGCAGCGTCCAATAAATATATCTCAATTGACCAAGCACGTATTGGGAACCCTTCAGCTGGTACTGGTTCACCTTCCACTATGTTTTGATTCGTCACAATTCTAATAGTTCTTTGTACCTAGTTTCAAACGTGTTAGTCCTTCAATGAATTTCTTCTTTGATTATTTTTCTAGCGTCCGTTGCCTTTGAGTGAACGAGTTACACGCCCTGGTCGATTCAAATGAGTAAAACACGCCATTCTCTTTGTGTATTTGCTCTTCTTCCACCACGTAACTGGCGGTATCTCTACTATCTTCAACACCCCATTCATCAAGGTATAAAACACGGAAAACAAATCACAAATGTGTACTCACTTCAGTCATTTTGTCGTGATGGTTGACTTTTCCTTACTGCCGCTTCAACTTAGTGACTTGAATTTCAATGTTCTGACAATATTGAGCCTTAATTGGTTTCCCACAGCAGGCTTTTCACGATTGATTTTTGTCTTTTTTTCTTTGACAACTTGACAATTTTCCTCCCTTCCCATTTTTTAATTTCCATAATCTTCACGAAAAATTGAATGGAATTGTATTGAACGAATGCTTTAGAGTATGGGTTCTATTCATAAATGCTTTTCAGTATGTATTGGGAAGGGCGGCTTACAGCTATTGAGACAAAAGGTGATTATGGCAGGTCTTCCCATCAAAAATGATGGCGACTCGCTGCTTTTTGTCTCGTATGACTACAAATGTTACAATTGGTTCTGGAAGCAAATAATTTAAAGCATGGAATTCTCCCCCAGGTATTCTATAATGAGGTTGGTGGTTAGTCCTCGGCTGCTCATGGTCCAATAAGGATTGCACTCAACCCTCCAACAGTCATCATCAAGGCAAATGTCTTCACTTCCGGTCTAAATCCAGCACTATCAATCTTTGATAACATCGACTTGAATGGTTTACGTTTGCTAGTAGGTGCCCCGCTAGTGATGCTGCCGCTGATACTGTTATTACCTGGAGCTGATCCTGATCCACCACGGCCAAGGAACGAAGGGCCTTGTAAAAACCCTTGATCGCCACGGGATCCTGACCCTGATCCATATCCTGTTTTTGTTTTCGTTGGTCCAGATAACGTGCTATTTGTTGCATTACCGATCAACAATGATGTTGATTCTTCAGTGTCCAAAATTTGCTTACCCTTTGTGATACCTTCTTCCTCTTCGTCATCTTCCGAGTCCGAAAGATCACTACCATCTTCGGTTATATCATCTTTAGTTGTTTCTGGATCATGATCCCCAATTGGAACAGGAATTGGATGCCCTTGTTCGTTTTTTTCTGGTTTGGAAAAATTGGAGTGAACATGTTTTGACTCTTCATCAAGAGAAGGCTGTTGCACTTCAGTTGGGACGTTTTGATCAAGTGTAGAATTTGGTTTATCTTCAACAGAATTTGACTGATCAACAGGTATTGTTCTTGGTTTCTCTAACTCTTTAGGGTTTGTTGTACCCCTATAATCTGGGTCAAGATGATAAGGAGATGAAGCTTCAAATTCAGGATCTTGAACATTATCATTGATACCGTAACGAGTTTTATCCTCGTCATCGAATTCAACTCCTTCGTCTTCGTTGGAATCAAACTGGTTATTCAAGTCACTAAATTGTGTTTGATATTCTGGCTCAAAATCTTCATTACCATCTAGATGCTCCAGAAAATATTCGACATTATAACCAATGTCTCCAATCAAATCTTGAGGCAATTTCTGGGATAAATCTTGAAGTATTCCCTGGTCTTCGCTCCAATCTAATTCATTCATTATCTCTTCATCTTGTGGATAGCCATCACCATAGACATCACCATCTTCCAAATGAGGTGTTATAACGCCAGAACCATGTGTATCAGGAGCCACTGTCTCATATAAGGTCTTTGTAACAAGGTTATTATCTGGAGGTGCTTGAGTTTCTGTTGGTGTATAAGTGACAGTATAGAATTCAGTTATAGTTTTAGTAGGAGCCTCTGTAACTGCAGCTGATAAAACCAAAGGAACAAATCCCCATATGGAGATTGGCACATTATTGACTTTCATTGTATCTCCTTCAAACCTCAATGTCTAGACTTGTTAATCCTGAGTAGATATATATATGATCTATCTTGATACTAGTCAGTTCTTTCTATCCATCTATTCAAAAATGTAGCATTTTTGTGCCGACATCTGATCCTCTTGATAAAATCAAAACTATTTGATGAATAACTATGACACAAATACCAATACATATGTGTTTCACTATGGCAACAAACACATATAGTTGAGTAACTATATTGTCCTCTATTGCTGGAATTAGTGTGATTTGTTTTTGTGATCGGTGATTAATCGGTGAATTAATTTACATCCCGAAACACAAAACCAGTGATAAAACAATCAAATATTCCTAAATTCTTCTGAAAAGTCGCAAAAATTGCTACTATAACTATCAGTAGTGTCACTGTATAGCCATAGCCTCTATAAAGCTCTAAAATGCGCCGGAGGTTATATTTCGTAATTGCTTTTCAAGACTTAACATTTCAGGAGATTTTCAATTGAAAAATTCGGGCGTGTAGCGCAGTTGGTAGCGCGCTTGCCTTGCAAGCAAGAGGTCATCGGTTCGACTCCGGTCTCGTCCAGGAAGTGTTCAAACCAAAAAGTTGGTATTTTTAGTAGTCTTTTCAAATTTTTTGGGCCTTTGAGACTACTGTGGGCCTGGCTTAAATTCTTCTGATCGGACAATCAGTTTTGTTTTTTGTTCTTGTCGCAAAATCACAAGTCAAAAATCATTTTCCTGCAAAGGCATACAGTGTGGGCACCGCGTAATTCTTTTTAGATTTACACAGATCCTCGCTTCTGGTGGTGATTGACAATCAAGACTTGAGACCCACAATAATTTGCGCAGGCTATTGTGTGTTTTACGTAGGTCGGTAAACCTTGAAACCACTGGTTGGAGCCTAAAGGCAAGTCCTCACCTGCCTAAATTTTTTGTGGTTTCTGCCTAGCTCCCTACAGACTCTAGGAGATCTTTGATCCTCTCAAACATGTCAAAAGAGAAGCTTTGAGTTTAGCGCAGTGCGTAACATGACATTGGGCGTCAATTACACTTTGGAGCTTTACAAGTCTAGTACTAGAGTTGAAGATGTGAGGGGTCTCATTGCAAAATGAACTATATAATGAACAAGTATCGTATGTTTTCATGAATACCTTATGAAGGGTTGGCAGCATTTTATCAATGGGGTATCATGTCATGGCTCGCTGGCCAGCGGCGACTCGTTTTTGTTACAGCTGTCCCACTTGGAGCTCTTGGCTGAATTGACGTGTGCATCGATGAGTGAGCATCAAGATTGAATAGAAGAGCAAAGCATATGGTTCACCAGCCAATCTTCTGTGGCACAAGCATATTGTAGGCCTTGACATACCAGCAAACACTGATCTGGGTTTATGATAATCCTGAAACTTGTTTGTTTGATCTTGCCATTGATCCACCCCTCATGTATACGTTCAATCTATTGTTTGCAGGCAAGCTAAAATCAAATTTAATCTGGACTCAATTAGGCTCTACTTTTACGTTGATTGTCTCTTAAATTTGACATGACTGTGTACGGAAATTTGAATCATATTGAAACCCCGACACTATCGACGTGGACAGTAGACCAAAGGTAAGACTTGCTTCAAGAGCAACAGCTGAATAAAATGTATATAAAAATAGCTTGAGCTATTGACTGTTGACCATTGGCTCCAGCATAAACCCAGTAGACCAGTTCTCAGTCTCAGAACAGTCTCAGACTCAGTCCCAGGCGGTCCATTAGAAATTCAGGACTTTGCTTCAAATTGGCTGCTGCAGCTCTCTACGGATTTTAAAGGCACTCTCCCGATCCAGGTCTCTAGCTAGGGCCCTTCTCACTGGCACCCGCTGCTGGCTAGGCAGAAGCTAGACAGAAGCAGCAAACCCCCAGGCAAAGCCAGTTGGGCACCGGTAATTTCACCAAATCTTCATGAAGGACCAAATTTCCACTACATTTCATCAAAATATATCATTCCTTAACAGGTTAAAGCAAACATACTATTATTACTATCTAAAACCATTATTTTGAAACCATGCTATTTATCAGTTGATTTTTCTTGTTTTCTCTCTTATAAACAGCTATAATACAGTACAAACAAAACTCACACAGATCTTAAAAATCATCTGGTGCATTGGATTAATCATTATGAAAACTCGTAAACCTTTTTGGAACTAGAAATGAAAATTGAAATAAAATAGGTCAAAAGGTATGTGATAGTATCTGGAATAGTGTGTGTGTGTGTGTGTGTGTGTGTGTGCGATCGTGGGTGTAGGCGTTCACTTGGTGATCCTGGTTTTCATATTCAACCTGTGCCCACTATAGATTAGATCAAGCACACCAATTAGCCGCCATACAGGGGCCTTAAACAACAGGTTGGAAAACAAAGTACGAACAACAGAATCTGGCTTCAAAGTGTCTCAGGAACCAATAAAGCAGTGGGACGATAAATTGCAATGGATCTGATGATGTTTTGTTTGCGCTCATTCAATGTTGTTCAAATAAATATTTATCAAGTCAATCAGTTTATTATCATCATCAATTCTTTTGAAAGCACTCCTTATAAACTGATCGTTATGATTCAAAACCAACTGAATTCTTTCAAAATCTTTGAAACTAATCAGTTTATTAAGCCTCAAACTGATTATGGCCTCATTTATAGAATTCTTCATCATTGAAAAATCCCTATGGATCTTCAAAATGGCCTCTCCTGAGCTCAACCCGGGTCCACTGGAACCTGTATTCCCAATTGTAGAGCCTGGTGTAATCTTCCCAGTAGAATTCCCGCTATGTGTCTCCAAAGCATCGCTTAATCCTGTGGACCCTGAAACTGTTGTCTGAACTTGTAAAGGAGGATGAAGTTCTTGATGGCTACCTGTAGATGGGTTTGGACCTTGTTGAGGTGCTGATGTTGGTGGAGGCGGTGGAGCGCCTGTAATCATGCTTTCATAAGTATCATAGTTGAAGCCTGAACCAATAAAATTAGCAGTCGTTATTTGATTTGAGCTGTTTGATGAGTTCAATTTGGGCTTTTTAAAAAACGGTTCACCTGCAGCTATTGAACCTCTTTGAATCGCCACAGCAGTCGCTGCTGCTGCGCTCATTCCATTTGGATCATTGATGAGTGGATTCATCAATGGTTGGCCACCACCTTGCTGTTGTGAAATTTGTTGAATTTGTTGAGGAATACCAGGATGTGCTTGAGGACCATGAGGGTGTGGATGTGTTGTATTTGTTGATATTAACCCTGTGAAGTCCAGATCCTGAGCAGGGTTCGGAGGAAGAGGATGTCCTTGAGGATGTCCTTGAGGATGTCCCTGTTGAACTTGATGTTGTTGTTGTTGCTGATGCTGCAGCTGCTGTTGGTGGAGATGATGTTGTTGTTGCATTATTGGTGGAGGTATTAGAGATGATGAAGATGACGATAGTGAAGAATGACCAGGTATACTGCCACTAGACATTAAGGGTATTGAATTGGATGAGTTTGTGTTTGAGCTCGAGGAGCCCGAATTGGATTGATGTAGTAATAATGGAGAAGTGGTGTCGAATTGGGATTGGTCAAATTCATTCTTTACAAAATTTGACTTGTTCACAATGTTCAAAATGCCCTTTGAAATAGCATCTTCGATAAATGATGGAGTATTGACAACGACATCATCTCGTAATTCTTGCTGGTTGGAAAATTGATAAACAAAACGATGGAAGTATTCCAAGTCTATATGACCTGGTTTGGAAAGAAAACGAACAATATTTAATTCATTGGGTACAATATTTGTTTCTGTATCAGAACCTTCACAAGAGCCACTGTTTCCATCCCCATTGTCATTATTATCATGCTCATATTGCTTAATCAACATTTCATTCAATTCAAAGCAGAAATTCTCTGGATTCCAAACAAATTTGTTTTTTTTATTGGCCATTTTTTTGAAAACTTTATGATGTTTTAAAACTCGATCATATCGATCTTTAACATTTATATTTGTAAACCTTTTAGCATAGTCTGGATATTCTTTATTCAAATTCTCGGCAACCATATGCCATGTCAAGCTGTTGAAACGGTTACTTGCTGAATCATAAAACTTTGAGTCTTGACAAACATGTTTTAAAGACATCATACATGCCAGTTTTGTACCTGGTTTCCAACGATCATAATTGGATTTTGATGATGAATTTTTATAGTTATCAGACATGTTATATTCAGCAAAACTGTTCTTTTCTTCTCCTCTCTTCTCTTCTTCAAATTTGGGGGATGTTTATAGTCAACTTCAATCAATTGTGTAACTTTTTTCTTATATGATCCCTCATATATATAAATATATGTATGTATCAATGCAAATCTCTATAATCTTTAAATAATATAATACATTCAGGTTATCCACAAGATGTCAAAATGATTTTTGCTTCAACCCACCCAATAATAACGATTCAATTAATACGGTACAACAATCTTTATAATTTACTCTTCAAATATATTTGAATTCCCAATTGTACAAAAAACTGGTGATAACTTTTTTTTTCCAATTGCGCCGATGTGTTTGATTTTTTGCTTCAAATCTCAATTGGATCTCAAAAATTCATAACAGAAAGTCTCAAAAGACCAAGCTATTAATTCAAATTTTTTATCAATAATGGACAGGCGAGGTTCAGGAAAGTAGAATATGAGAACCTGCTGATGATGTGTTTCTTGGAAGTTGGAACAAATTGGAAGCTGTTGGTAAAGAAAAAGTATGATGGTACTCTCAAATGGGAAAAGGTAACTTGAATTTGAAAAATATGATATGATTCTAACTTAACTTGCGATTTGTTTAGCAAGTTGTGATGTAAAACTAAACTTGGAGATTGTAGATTGGAGATTGAGTTGTACTTATACCAAACTTGTACCAGTTTTGTTTCACTCTTGTAGAAGTGATCTTCGAGATAGTATATCCTCCAGAGATGAACCAAAATCAAGTGATGAGCAGCTGATATGGAAGTGACACAAATGACAGGTGACAGATAATAGTGTGTACTGACAATCTATAGTTGTCGAGTCTTTTTCCCCTTTGAATATCTAGCGTTGGATAGATGTGGTTCTGTTTCCTTTTCGGCAATACCACCCAATACTAGAACAAAATCCCAAAGGTATGAGTAGACAGAGATGTCTTAGTGTATAAAGTTTAATAGTTTGGGACCTTTTACCCACCTTGAGCAAATCCCCTTTAGATGATTAAAGAATATTTGACAGGTTATGCTTTTTGAACTGTTGTCTTATTGTTCAAATTCAGCAACAAGAATCAATCTTGTATATATATTTAGTGCGCAGAGGTTGAGAGTTTGAACTTTCAACTTTTGGCAGCCTTTAAAACTTCAAAGCCAAAAGGTCAATGTGTATGTAAGCCGCTGTTGATGTAAGTAAGAGTGGGCTACCAGCTGTTAACTTAGGTGGGAGCAGGAACAGTGTGTGGTTTTCAAATGGAGCTCGTGAGATTTGAGAGTTTGTGAGAACGGAATGGAAATGTTGACACTGGGTTTAAGATTGTTTAAGATTGTTTGAAATTGTTTATGGATTCAATATGGCCATTCTCCAGTTATATATACCAGCACTGCTTGTCATTTTGTCACTTTGTCACTTTCTATGCGGTGCTTTACAGGAACTTGTCTGGTGGTCTAGCGTAATGCTTATTCATTATTAAAACTAGATGAAATTTAGCACTCAACTCTCAACTTTCTTTTAGAAAAATGGTTACCAATCCGTTTCATCTCTTGTTCCAAATCTATTTCAACCACATAACCAGCCAATCATTTTGTACTCCTGGAACCACACATCTACCACAACACTTTCGAAAGTCTCCGTTTCCCAGTCGTCCCAATATCCTCAGCTCTTCTATAACTTCTTCCATTGTAGTGAAGATCTATCACTCCGACATGGCTAATGCACTCGACCTGACTGTTGACATACATACGCCTACTGCTGGGCCTAGCATCTGTGCTAGGTCTGATCCAGTATCATTCAACACTTCACCTTACAGGCCAGCCATACCCAGCTTCCAGCATTACCACCACCCATCAACAACAGCTTCATCAACCATCAACCATCAACCATCAACCTTCGTGCCATCCCAAGAGCTTTAACTAGTAACCACAATTTCACCTGTAGTCCAACGCCGGGCCCAGTCCATAGTCCCTGTTCGCGGCATTTCAAGTTCGTAAATAAAGGGGACTTCTAGCGCCTCGGGTCTCAGACCCCGATGAGCATTTATAAGGAACCGTATTTCATCTTGGAAGAATAAAGGATCAGTTCTTAACAAGTGGCCATCGTTGGGTTGTTTCCTGATGTGGTGAGAATGTCTTTGCCAGGTGACTGTCACAACATTGGGTACTTACCTACTTTCAAGGCAGATTCCTAGTGTGCTTGTCGGACTCAGTTGTTTGTAGTGATAATTTTACTTTGATGATCAAAGACCTACTGTCTTGGGCCTCCAGAATACCTAATTTTTGAGTAATGAAATAAGCTATACCGGTCTCCCGTATAAATTACTTTTCGAATATGTGTAATTTTCAAGCAGATTGGCTAAATAAGGTCTTGGGGTGATCTATAAAGAATGTTGATTAAAGTATGGGTGGTTAATCTTATTGACTGAAAAACACTATCAGGATACACAATAATCATATGATCGGCTAAATTCCTTTAAACTTCACGTATGGAAGCACTTAATTCCTATAATGACTGCCCCATATATACAGTTTGATAATAGGGTATATATTGTACTTCTAGCCTCTCTTTAGCTTGAATTCCTCTATCCAGTCTTTATCTGTACAATCCACGTATTTAACCCTTCGCTATACACAGGAACGCTATTTTTGGTACCTGTGTGGATTTGATCAGGAGTTCTGATGTGTAAGTTAGTTTACTTGACCCCGTAAATGGAAGTCGTGAGATAGTTTTGCCTGTCAATATTTTGATTCTACGTTTAACTCTCGATCGATCATTGCACTTAGATATTATTTTTTTGGATAAGTTTTGCAATACAGCAATATGACAGTTGTACTAGTGTTGATAATTGAGATCTGAACAAAAATTAACGCTTGAATTCAAAAGTCAACATCATGGAACGTTCGTTTGATGAAATTAGTTCCTTTTAAAAAATACTAACGCATTAATGTCGTAAGTCACCACTACTGATAAGTTCATCTAGCTTGATAAAAGTCAAGTATATATCATTTTCATATTTCAACTCCGGTAAGTCACGACTCATCTACACATTCCCCCAAAATCATCACGAGAGTAACGCATACTATATAATTCATAATCGAAGATCAACTTGATTACGCTCAACTATACTGATTCCCACGTTATAACGACAAGATGGCCAGGGCTCAAATGGCCAATTGTCCAACTGTTCACTGGCGTGAAAAGTCTTGATCATTGGAATTGCATGACATTGAAAGACTTATACCACAAATCATACTTTATACTACCTGAGACGACTTATTGAAGCTGGTCCCAGCATATCGACCTCTTTTTAACACAGTTTGCTTTCCAAATTGTTTAGCTTAACCAGATTTCCATTTGTACAAGGTACAAACATATTCAGGTTCCAGCCCTATTGACTGTCTTACCTTTCCTTGCCTTGCACTGAATTACACAGGCATCCTTAACGCGATTAAAACCACCACCAGCTAAGCAGAATGGATTGATTGAAGTCATGGTATACCATATGCCACAGAGAACTTACATCAATCTGTGCTTATTCCACGAAGACATTTACCCCAGGCTTAGGTCCCAAAGCTCCAACTGCCCGTCAAATATCAACAACTGACCTAGTCATGATGAGCTAGTTTCAACGTTTGTTCTCTCTTCACCCTGTTGATCGAAACTAAGCAGTCTAAATACAATAGCCACTTAAAACTAGGTACAATCTACTGCACGTATAACCACCACTATAATCTGACAACATACGCTCAACTTTGACGCTGTTGTCATTTGCGCCGTTCCGTAGTTCCTGCTCGCCCAAGAAAACATGAAACAGACATTAATTAAGTACATACAACTCTTTTGAATTTCCATGAAACTTCAAAGTTTCCCTTTGAAACTGCATGAGGCGATAGACTCGTAGTTTCTTTGCGTATTTCAGGTAATTTACGGGATCGAAGTCTCAATTCTCCGAAGAGAGAAGAGCTCTTTGTTTCTTTTCGATATGCCTGAAGCCTCTTTGTTGATGAATCTAGTGTGCTGAAAATGTAGACAATCAGAAATCCATGCATATAAATGTCATTTTTCAAAACCCTCACAAGAGTTGAAATGTCAAACAAAACAATACTTCAGAACTAGTACCAAATTGTACTATGAATCACCAGCTATATTATGATTTGGATCACAGGGGCCAATATATATAAGCTTATTCTTTGGGAGGAAGTCATTATGTGTGATTTCAAGTCTCAGTTCATAAGGCCGAAGTAGATTTCTGATAATGCGTAAATATTATACATCAGTTGCATGTCATAGATGAATGCCAATCTATTCTATAACCATGTCATATATATAACTATTTTGTTGTGGGTCTTGTATATATAAATTAAATTTATATAGTCAAAAATTTTGCATGCTCAAATCGAGATCGAGTGATTGGTTTGGTTTATACTTGCAAAAGTTCAGCAGGCTCCTATAATCAGTTGAACCCGAGCAAGTGAATTGTCCTAGGTTTATTGTCAAAACAAGCGCATGGTTCATGGCTTTGGAGAAGGATCACCTGCTTCGCATGGGAAATTTTCTCGAGACTTCGAGATAGAATACAGAGCCCTTGAGTTGTATAACACACGTACATATTTCATATATGTTTCGCAACAAGGCAGTCAAAGATCAAAAATTTCTAGTGAGCATAATGGGGAGTCAATAAGTTGTTTTCAATGATTCATATCAAGGGAGTCAAACAAGAAAAGTGAGGCCAAAGTAGAACAAGGGGACAGTAAAGGCTTTCATTGTGGTGCTGCGCTTCAACCGCATGACAATATATATGCTCTTATCGATTAGAGTTCTGACCCAAACCAGCCGCCTATTATTAAACCTTCAATAAATTAGCGCATAATTGATGGTGACAGCCTAAGCTAGAACGTTCTTGATTCGATACCAATCAAATATAATTTGTAGAGTTTCTATATCTGAACCGAGCCAGTTTTAAGATAGGTTTGTCATGTTAAAACATTTTCAAGAGAGGCACTATGCACGAACAAGTCATGAGTGGCCATGAAAACGCCTTAGAGTTTAGATGATCCCAAAGCAACTAAAGCAAAGTATTGAAATGTCTTTGGAGTAATCATTGAACAGCACATTATTCAACTAAATAATTTGAATGTTCAAATTGTGCAAAATCTGTTTCCCCATTGGGCCGATGCCTTTTCGCCATTTTCGCCATTTTGGCAGTATCTGCCAAAGTTTCCTATCGCGGCAATTCTCATAGTGTACAACCGATATTGAGTCAATTTCCTTACTGGGATAAGAACCTTCTCCAACTTTTCATAGGTATAAATTCAGTTGTGAATTCCCTAAAGTTTTATGTGAATGTCTTGGATTATCTCTATTATATTTTTAATCTATACACTCAGGCTGTAATATCATGACCCTTCACCACTTTCAAAAAGCGAATTTTGGTGGGTGACCTGATTGGGATTCAGGAACCTTTGATCCTTTGATTTTTGCTTTTATTTAATCAGAGTCAGTACAATCACCTTAAATTATCAACAGCGGTTTATAGGTGGCAGTTTGGACTGGCTGACTACTTAGCTAGAACTTGTGTATCGGAGGTCGGACGAATACCATGGCTGGAAATTCGTATTATTTTATCATTTGTTCTGTAGATCAATACTGGTTATCGTAGGATTCCGGTGTGACGTGAAGCATCAATGGAGAGCAAAAAAAAATCAAAAGCATCAAATAACCGCCAGTTTAAAACAAATGATGACCACGAGAGAATAATGTTTACATAAGAACTGAGTGAGGAACTGTTCCACTTTCCCTGTTGACCGTTAAATGACCTTTGGATTAACACCGCTTGAGATGGATAAACATATGTCATATATATAGACTCGTTGATATCTACTCCATCCAATGCATTGACAGGTATATCTCATCATTGCAACACTCCATCTACTAAGAATGTCTACTTTCCAGCACCAGGATAAGCTACAAAAATTGCCAATACCTGACCTTAAGGCCACCTGTGCAAACTACCTGTCAGTCCTGAAACCATTACAAACAGAAGCTGAACATAAGCAAACAATCGAAGCTACACAGAAGTTCATCAATGGTATTGGTCCTTATCTTGATGAACAATTGAGAGAATACGCCAAAACAAGAAACTCATACATTGAACAATTTTGGTTTGACTCTTATTTGACTTACGATTCTCCAGTTGTGCTCAACTTGAATCCATTTTTCTTATTAGAAGATGACCCAACTCCAATCAACAATACCCAAGTGAAGAGAGCTTCAAGCTTAACTCAATCCTCTTTGGAGTTTGTCAGAGCATTGAGAAGAGAAGAATTACCACCGGATATGGTTAGAAATACCCCATTGTCCATGGATCAATACCATAAATTGTTTGGTTCAGCAAGAATCCCAACTCAAACCGGATGTGTTATGCAAAGTGATAATTCATCTCATCATATTGTTGTTATGTCCAAATCCCAATTCTATTGGTTTGATGTTTTGGACAAGAACAATGATTTGATCTTGACCGATGATGAAATTTCAATTAATTTTGAAAGTATCTTGAAAGATTCTGAAAAATCAACACCTTCAGAAGTTGCAAGATCTTCATTTGGTGTATTAACTACGGAGAATAGAAAAAATTGGGCAAGTTTAAGAACTAACTTGCTTAATGATCCAACAAATTTCAAGATTTTGCAAATTATTGATTCGGCTTTGTTTATGGTTGTTCTTGACGACCTGACACTGGAAACTTTACCAGATTTATCCAAAAATATGTTGTGTGGGATTTCCAAATTAGATAAAGGTGTTCAAGTCGGTACTTGTACAAATAGATGGTATGATAAATTGCAATTAATCATTACGAAAAATGCTAAAGCTGGTATTAATTTCGAGCATACTGGTGTTGATGGACATACTGTGTTAAGATTTTGCTCAGATATTTACACTGATTCTATCTTGAAATTTGCCAAATCTATCAATGCCAACTCACCATCCATTTGGAAAACCAAGTCCCCGTCGTTCACTGATCGAAACTCAATTGATACAAACATTATCACTATACCAAGAAAATTGGAATGGAATCTAACTTCAGAATTATCATTGGCTTTAAGATTTGCTGAAACTCGAGTCTCTGATTTGATTTCTCAATACGAATTTGCATGCTTAGAGTTTAAAAGTTATGGTTCAGATTTCATAAAGAAATTGAAATGTTCTCCTGATGCTTTTGTTCAAATGTCTTTCCAAGCTGCTTACTATGCCTTATATGGGAAAGTTGAGTGTACTTATGAACCGGCAATGACAAAACAGTTCCTACATGGTCGTACAGAATCTATTAGAACAGTATCATTAGAATCAAACCTATTTGTTCGTCGATTCTTTGAAAATGCTTCAGGTGTGGAAAAATTGGATCTTTTACAAAAAGCTTGTGCAAAACATACTGATACCACAAGACGTTGCTCCCAGGGTCAAGGTCAAGACCGTCATTTATATGCTCTTTTCAACATTTGGAAACGCTACGTTGCTGATAATGATGATGAAGATGAAGAAATGGCGGATAAAGTTGATGATTCCAACTCGGATTCCACCATAGGTAATGAACAACTTGGCTCTTCTCCTATTTTCAGCAAAATCAACAAGAATGAAATCCCATCGATCTTTGCCGACTCAGGCTGGGATAAAATCAACTCATCAATTATTTCCACTTCGAATTGTGGGAACCCAGCACTAAAGAATTTTGGATTTGGTCCTACTGCATCAAATGGGTTTGGTATTGCATACATTATCAAGTCCAATTCCATAACTGTTTGTGTTTCATCTAAGCATCGACAAACTGAAAGATTCATGAATACAATGAAGAACTATTATGAGGAAATCCAGCATATATATCATGATGAAATTGTCAATAAGGAGAAACAAAAAGAGCGAGGAAGATTACAACATGCAAGATCTGGAAATTTGAATTATTTATTAGGTGGGTATGGTTATTTCGATTTGGAGGATGATAGTATCAAATCCAGAGGTAATAGTCCTGAAAGATTTGGGTTCAAGAAGGCTGGTTTCACGAGTAGACAGTTGAGTGAGAAGTTAAGATTGGCTGAATATTGATTATTCGGTATATAATATTGTGGAGAGTTGATCTCTCAAAATAAGATATTTATTTATAGGAAACATGTTCTTTCGAGCGCATCTTATTTATTCAAACTATTTATGACTATATATATGATGATTATTTATAAATTGTTAGGGCGTAGTCCATTGCATTTTATTCATTCTGCTGTCAAATTGTATTTGTGGATTACCGGATGAACATGGAGACGATTTGAAGTGTATAATTCAAGCGCCCTAGAGATTTTGTCTACAAGCTGAAGTTGAACCTATTGTCATTATTTTAGATACTCTATTATACAGAAACTTTATATTAAAAAACCAAAACCAAGAAAAATGAATGAATTGAAACCAAATTGAGCGTTAAAAGATGATGAATTGTTTTTATTAATGAAAAATCAAATCAAGATATTCATAGTAATAAAGCAACACCGGCGGCTAAAGCACCACCGATAACACCACCTCTGATCAAGTTAGCAGAACCTTCATAAGTACTGACAGCGGCAACTGAGGAAGTACCATTGGAATAGTTACCAGAGTTGTAAGTTGTGTATAAAGTTGGAGTAGTAGTGACATCAGTTGAAGCAACAGTTGATTCAGTGACGGTTGGAGTGGTGGTTTCATCAACATAGGTAACTTCATCGGATGAAGCAGAAGAGCCTTCAGCAACTGGGGCAGATGAAGTGGCTGAAGCTTCAGTAGTGGTTGATGATTCAGTGGTGGTGAATGAAGATTCAGGAGTAGTTGATTCTGAAGTTTCAGCTAAAGTTGAACCAGCTGGAGCAGCGGTTGATGAAGATGAACGTGGAACAGTGGTGGTGGCATAGACGATATCATCACTTTCACTTTCAGTAGCAGTGGCAGTGGCAACGGCAACTGAAGTGGTTGCAGTACAAGCTTCATGAGAACATGAAGTGATTGTTTCTAAAGTGGTAGATTCTTCACTAACAACGGCGGTTGAAGTTGATTTAGCAATGGCTAAAGTTGAGAAGGCAATTGGAGCAATAGTTGAGAATTTCATTTTGATATAGTTAGTTGTGTTGAGAAAAGTTTTAAATGAATGTAAAGTAGTTGGATTATTAAACTTCTTGTTGATTTAATGAACGAATGGATAAAGAAAGAAAAGGTTCAGAGAATTAAATGGGATGAAAGAGGAAAGCTGCAATGCTTTTATACTTTTCCCAATGAACCTTTCAACAAACACGAATATGGAACCTCAACAGAGTTTGAAGTGGTACAAGCTCTATTCAAACATCACACGCGCGTATCATTAAACAAGCTTTGCCTGCCTGGTTTGGTTTTGGTGTGTTTTTTCAACCGTGTCGTACATACGTCTCCTGGATACTCTCAAAATTTTCTAGCAATTTAGATCTTTCCATCCAATGGTTAACCACCTATAAACCTATCCAAGGTTCTGTGAGTGTATGTGTGTTTACTTTTCGATTTTTAGTGTTTTCATTTTCATGCGTTTTTGTTTAGATAAACACGTTACACGAGTCGTGATGCATGATCTTCGAGGGAGAAATTAGTGGATAGGAAAAAAAAAAGTCACGACGCGACGCGTTTTAAGGAGTTCTTCATAAGCATTAAAGTGGGAGTTCTCAGTTAATTTAAGCGGATTGGAGACGTCTGCTAGTTATCCTTGGAGCTCGGTGCTATGGTGGTAAGCTAACAAACAAGAATCTCTGGGCATTTTTTAGTAGTTGATGTTTAGTGACATCTCTGGCAAAACAAAGACCCTTTCACTTCGTCTCAATTCATTCTAGGATTAACAATCCACCATAATTGTGAAGCCCATCCCTTCGATATGAGCTTTTTTTGGGTCGTCACAGTGATGTTTCCAAAGAATTATGGTGGATCTTAAGTTAAGGTACACTCGGCAACGAAATGTTTGTTAACAAACTCTTTACATCACTTCTTGGCATGCACAACCACTTCAGAAATGGGAATGTTCAATACCGTGAAGAGATAATAAAAGTTCCTGAAGGAGCTGCTTGAGCGGGATAGGTATGTACTGAGTGTGAGGCTACTATGATTTATTATGTACCACTCCTTCAGCTGAAAGCTTTCATTCTCTCGATTTGGATGTGTTTGTATCTTTAAATGGGTTCAAGGTTAAAATCTTGATGTAGGTTTCTTATCGTGTGTTGTTTCAAATATTTCATGGATCTGGAACACTTTTTGAACAATGCGTCAGATGCTAACTTGGCTCAACAACTCTACCAGTTGTCTAATATTCATCTAAAGAACTTGTACTAAATCATGTACTAGCAATACAAATATTAATGAGTTGGGTTCTCAGGTCAGAACATTTTTTCAGCCTCCATGTATATAATAATTAGGCTATGTGCTGAAATTCACTTGTGCTGATTTACAATTGGTACTGGTATATAATAGGGCATCCATTTATATAACATTTATGTCAATACGATAGATTTTGAGGAATCCCCCTTCATTTCAGCTACAGAGTTCAAAGTATACTGAACGACAATGTTAACAAAAAGCAAGACAAAAAGTTGATTAAATATAAACAGTCAGTTCCCTTTCGCATCAAAGAAAAGACAAGAAAGCAATAATAATGGGATAAAAAAATGTGGAAATGAATAATGTTCTTCTTTATGGGGGTATAATGGTCACAACTTGATTGGAAAAATAACACAATATAACACAGCGGCAAGTCTTTATGGTCATGATTTTTTGAAAGAGTTGAAGAATCTAACAATTTAGGCTTTGGTGTGAGCATCTGCTGGGTAAGTTGGTTCTTGAGTACCTGGAGGAGGACCTTCAGGTCTTTCATACTGCACGTCATTGGCGCCAGCGTCTCTAGCATTACCAGTTGTTTCTTGATAAGTTGGAGGTTGGTTATAACCGCCTGTTTGAGTGGTTGTTGTGTTGTTATAGTCTTGATTATAACCTTGACCAGCTGGTTGATTGTTATAATCGTAATTCTCGCCACCTTCTGGTTTATAATAAGGTTGTTGAGTTTGTTGCTGATTATGACCATTCCATTGATAAGTGGTCCATCCAGTGTAAGGAACGTATTGTTGACCTTGAGATTTTCTCTTGAAATTACGTCTTCTGAAAGAACAACATAATAGAATCAAGATGATGATTGGGATAACAACACAGAATACAACCCACCAAGGTCTATAAGTGGACCCACGATTGTATGAGCCATAGTTGGAATAGTATCTCTTTGCGAGCTCGATGACTTCTTTAGTTGGAACTGGGGCCATTGTGCTGGGGGAAATGTATGTATAAGGAAACTAATCTATTGGACAATAGATGATGATTCAATCTAAGATGTAATTCTAAAACGATTTAGTCTAAAAGGTGGAGGTGATGCTATGATAAGTTTGCAAACTGGAAAACTTTTATACTAAAACCAAGAAATTGACTTTTTTTGTCTTGAATTGAAAATGAGCAAGTCGACAGTTTTGAAATTTCAGTTACTTTGACGACTGAAATGACACAAAAATTTCTATCTAGATCTATTCTACTGTTTGCAGCTACAATTTAGTTGACTCAAGTAGAATGGAAACAAGTTATATACTTCTACATTGACACACTGTGCCTCGTCATGTAGTGGCTATTGTTTGAATGACTCTTGGTGTTATTTCAAGCCTTGCAATGCTCAGGGTTTTCAAACGAGATTGACATAAAATGTAGGGCAAAGTACGCACTGACCACTTTATGTCAGCGCTTACGAGAGCAACACAGCAAGGGTTTAAGAGTATGGAGAACACAATACAAAGTGACTGGTTGTCCAAGTGAAGACTGTGTATTTGGTTCTATACACCGATTGGACCAATACTGCTTCCACATTGTCCAGATTGTCGATTGTCCGCTTAATGGTGGGAAATATGTGAGAAGATTCAGTGCAGATCAGAGGTTTACAAAGGGTTTTAATTCCGTCACTTGTTGTAGCGAACGCCGTATGGTCAGACTAAGTAAGGAGTTGTTCTAACTACTATATCAACCCATTGATTCATATGTCTAGTGTCTTTAATTTCACCCATATCCAAATTCCCAGCTAGTTTTTTCAATCTGAACTGTCTGAACTGTCTTGACTCAGCTGTCTCAGCTGTCTCAACTGTCTCGATTAGCTCATAAATATGTCAACGGCTGGATACACAACGTTGCTGAAATTCCATAGAAAGACATCCATTTACACGTCGGTGAGTGTCAGTACTCACCACCGACTGGACATGGACATCTCAAACATGAATAATCTAGTGAAATGAAACCTTTTATAAAGACCCACTTCTATTCTATATATAATAACTATTACACATTAAGTGTTCTCATCACGTGGCTATTGAGTACCGTAACCCGGAAGTTGTTTGTTTTTCGCGAAATTATTAACCTTTTAATCGCGATCGAAGAAGACAAAAATCAAAAATGTACCGACAAATCCATAATCACCACCCAAAACAACCAAAAGATCAAAACAATAAGTTCAACGCTTTGGTACGGGACCCTTGATTGAACCAACTTTGAAGATTCGGATTAGGTTATACCTCCACACCCTTCTGTCACTGCTGGACAACAAACACCATCCATTGGAGTCCAAAACAATCACATCACAACAATTTGGATTGTCTGCTTAATTCCCCTGAATTTTTTGGGCTCAAGTCCAAATTAGAGACATGTCTTCTGATGAAATTAAACCGTTAAAAGATCAGATCAAGATATTAGAAAATCATCTCAAAGTTTTCCAAAGTCATCTTTATATGTTACAAAATGATTTCCAATACAATCAAAAAAATTATCAACTGGAAATTGCTAAACAACAAACTCAAATTACAAATTTAGCTTCTTTGGTTTTGGACATTGTTAAAGATAATCGTAATATTGAAGAAGCTAGAGAGAATCAAGTTTTACAAAAAATAAACAATATATTAAACATTGATGTCAATAATGAGTTCGCTTCATTAACTGGTGGTGGTCCAACTCCTGGTGGAAATTTAACTAATGATAATCTGTTAAGTTTAACAGGATCAACAATAAATCCTTCCGGAAATTCCAATCAAAGTGCAAATGGTTCAAATCAAAGTACTTCTAATTTTATCAATTCTATTCAAAATAGCAATACCAATAACAATAACAATAACAGATTGAATGGTAATGAGCAAGACCTTCTAACTCCTTCTTCAAGTCAACATCAAATTTCTTTACAACAACAACTACAACAACAACCACAGAATCAAAGAGGTTCTCAAAGCCAAAATCAAGGACCTCAACAGATCCTACCAAATCATCAAAGACAACAACAACACCCGCATCATGGTCAATCCCTTCACCAACAGCAATCGATGGCTGCCTTACATCAATCTTTCCAACAGCAGCAGCAGCAACACCAAGATCATCACCAACAACAACAACAACAACAACGTCATGGATCTCAAGGTCAACATTCTCGCCTTTCTGTTCAACCTCAACCAAAGAAAGGTCCTGAGAAGAGAAAAAACAATACCTCTTCTAATCTGGAACCTCCTACAACTGATGCTGCTTCGATTCTGGATGATGATCCATTAGATTATGTCCAAGGACAAACGCGTCCAAATCAACCACCACAACAAAGATCTCAATTACAACAACAACAACAGAGATCAAAATCATCTCAACAACAACAACCAATTCGTCCTTCATTACCTGATTCAACACCAACAAATCGTCAAATTCCAATTGCTATGAATCCAAATCAAGAATCTCCCCCACAAGATCCAGCGAAAAGACGGAAAATTTATGAAAAAGATTATGCTTTTATAAAAGCTCCATCATCAGTGGAGGAGATATGGAATGAATATTCCATAGGGCTAAATAATCAACCATCAATCAAGCAACTAGAAGAAGAATACAAAACAGGATGGCGTCGTGATCCTGCAACTTCCAAAAAATTCAATAGAAGAAAAGCCATTTATAAAGCTGTTGAAAAAGGTATGGATAGAGGTTATTCCTTACAAGATTGTATTCAGCTATTGGAGGAATACAGGTATATCGATAGGGAAAAAAATCTAAAACAACCAATTGGTTGGTTATGTCATGGAAATTTACCTGATGAGTTGAAATAAGGGTATAATATCATCAGGTTTTGTTCAATTCTAAATTTTGTATTATAAATCCAACTTTCTTTTTATATTGCTTATTCGTCTGTGCAGGAGTACGTTTTTGATTTTTTGATTAGTCTGTACTATATAGATTTTATTTTGATGTATATTTGCTGTTATGTAACATTTTTTTTTCAAAATAAATATATATTCTCACTATAAGCATACAAGATAAATTAACACGTTAACGTATACAGTATTTTAGCAATAATGTCGATGTAATATGTAGATTCAAATTCAGTTACGAGAATATGGATGGTATCCACCACCACCACCACCACCATTTCTATTATAAGCACCTCTACCTCTACCTCTACCACCTCTTGGACCTCTTGGGGCATTTGGTGGGCCTCCTCTTCTTCTAAAATTATCGTATCCTCTAGATCCACCGTCATTTCCATATTGGTCATAACCTCCTTGAGTTTGATCATCTGATTGAGGTGGTGGTGGTGGGACTGAACCTGGAGCAGCACCTGGAGCAGCGCCTGGAATTGCACCACCTTGTTGTAATTGAGCAGCTAAAGCTTGAACATTTTGTGGTAACGCAGCACCTGCTCCTGCTCCTGCTCCACCTTGTTGCTGAGCTTGTTGTTGGAATTGTAACCAATAGTTTTGCATTTGTTGCCAATATTGGGTCATAGCCTCTGGTGTAACACCTCCATAATATTGACCAGCACCAGCTTGAGCACCACCCATGGCAGCAGCAGGAGCAGCAACAGCGGCAGGATTGGCGTTATAATTTTGACCACCACCCTGTTGTTGATAACCACCACTACCACCATAACCTTGTTGTTGTAAATATCTTTGTTGTTGTTGTTGAATATGATTTTGTTGTTGTTGAGGACCTCTTGGCTCAGCTCTTTTAACTTCAATTTGACGACCATTAAAATCTAGATATCTCCCTCTACAAACACGATCAACGGCGTCTGGTGCATCAAATGTTACAAACCCAAACCCTCTTGAACGACCAGTGTCTTTATCAAGCATCAATTGAGCATCAATGATTGTACCAAATTGGCTGAAAAATTGTTCAAAATCCTTTGGACGAACTTCTGGAGCAATACCACCAACGAAAATCTTACCAGTTTTATCTTGCTCATCTCTTGGAATAGCTCTTTTCGGATCAATAACTTTCCCATCAAGAACATGTTCAGTTTTAACAACTTCATCAACAGATCTTGGATCAGCAAATGTTAAGAATCCAAATCCTCTTGAACGACCGGTACTCGATTCTCTCATGATGGTATGATCAACAACTTCACCGAATTTGGTAAAATATTCCTTCAATCTATTTTCATCAGTATCCCAATCTAACCCACCAATAAACATCTTAGCGGCATCACGACTTAGATCAACTTTCCCTTGACCTGGCGAATTTTGCGACTGTGTAGGTTGGACTTGTGAAGGAGGAGGTGGGGCTTGTATGGTTTGTTGAGAGGTATTTGGAGTCCCATTGTCCTCGTTCGAATCAGCGGTTGAAGGAGGTTTAGTATCATCAGTCTTGGTCTCATTTTCATTTCCAGTAGATGGAGCAGCTTCTTGAGAATTTTTAGAATCGTCTTCAGCTTTTTCTCCCGCTTCGTCTTCCTTCATGTCCTCTTCTTTCGTTTCTACCTCATTCTTTGGTTCTTGCTTTGGTTCGTCATCTCCATAGATGTCATCGAAGAGAGCTTCTTCATCATCAGATAATGACATTTTTGATGTTATACTTTTGTTTATTGTTACTTTTCAAGGACTTTTTGTGTTATGACAAAGAGTACTAAAAGCAATTAAACGATTTCTTTGGCAAATGAGTATATGAAATTGTAAATTACTTGTTTGAATAAGAAAAATTTTTGAATGAGTAAATGTTGTTTATAATTTCCTATGTCAAAACTATATGGATAATTATCTTATAAACACTTAAACACCTAAACTATCAGCGGACCTTGAAATATTCCAGTGTATGATAAACTTCTTCCAAGTTTCAGGCAGTATATGCAATTCTCTTTGCTACTTAATGAACAAATTACTTCGTGTTCTTTTGTAAAGGGTTTCAAACAACTCAGAAAGCAAAAAATTGGTGAAGTTTTCTTTAAAATGGCCACAAGTCTGGCTCAAGTTCGCGGGTGTTGACCCTCACGGGCGGCCAGACAGACACGTCCCGTCTGTCTCCGCCTAGAGCTGATCTCCTGTGTCCCGCCTCTGCCTAGAGCTCCTGTCTAGAGCTCCTGTCTAGGGCTGGACAGCGGACAGGCCCGTGTAACCATGCCTCTTTAGGCCGTCTGGCTGCTGGAAATTTTTATGGAGCTCATCTCATCAATTCAAAATATTCATTTGGCATATAATCTCGAGATTGTAGAGTAATTGAGGGCACTGGGAGAGCTTTAAAATTGAAAAGAAATGGCCAAGCAGTACTTGATTTTTCTGGCCCAACAGCATCCAACTTTCAGAACTGCTGAGCTAGAGTCCTTGGCTGACTTACATGGATTCAAAGTTGATCTATCCAATCACGATGAAACGTCACCATTCATGTTTGTCACTTTAGATAATGATGAACAAGCTAAAAATTTGATCACAAGAGCTGTATTGGCTAAGGGAATCTATGAATTCTGGGGGTCTGGGGAAACAGAAGAAGAACTACATCAAAATGTCCAAGAATCATCTTCTGATAAGTTTCCTCTATACAAAGATTGTACTTTCAAGTTTGATGTTATAGGCTATATGGGTAAAAGAAACAATGCTGCAAAAATCCAATTGATTGAAAGTTTCAAGTACGTTGATTTCGAAGGTTCTATAAGGATGAAGAATCCTGATCAAATTTTCACAGTGTTGGAGCACTATGTTCCAATTGAAAATCAATCAGCTACAACCCCAAGTAAATTATATTTTGGTAGACAAATAGAACTAAGCGCAAGAGAAAAAGGTATATTGGACAAGTATGATCTAAGGAAAAGAAGATACATTGGCACAACCACTTTTGAAGCTGAACTGGCCCTCGTATCATGTAATCTGGGACAAGTCGCACCAGGTAAAATAATGTACGATCCATTCGTTGGAACTGGTTCATTTTTAGTTGCAGGTGCAAATTTTGGAGCTTTAACAACTGGTTCTGATATTGACGGTAGATTGATCAAGGGGAAAGGTAACAACACAATCAGAGCAAACTTCAAACAATACAACACATCGTTATTATTCATGGATGTTCTCACTATGGACTTCACACACAATGCTTTTAGAGAAAATCTGAAATTAGATTCCATCGTTTGTGATCCACCGTATGGTGTAAGAGAAGGGTTGAAAGTTCTTGGAGCTAAAGATCCGGCCAAATTTGAAGGTAAAGAGGAAGTTGAAATTGAAGGTACAAAGGCATTTTTGAGAAGGGATTATATACCGACTAAAAAACCTTATGAGTTAGACTCGCTACTTTGTGACCTACTGCAATTTGCATCTGAAAGATTACCAATTGGTGGAAGATTAGCGTTTTGGATGCCTACGGCTAATGATCAATACGTTCCAACCATAATACCAAAACACAAAAATTTGGAACTTAAATATCATTTGGTGCAAGAATTCAACAAATGGTCAAGAAGATTACTTGTATATATTAACAGAGGTGATGACTATAACGGTGAAGATAACAGAGGATCCACTTCAATCCCTGAATTTAGAAAAAAAGTGAGTTATCGTCAACTAACCCATCCAGAATTGGAAAGACTTATTACTAACAACTTATGACAGTATTTTACACCAAACAATAGTAACAATTGAGATAGACGTGGCATAACATTGCATCAAATTTTTTATAGAGATAGGATGTATCATTAGAGAACTCACAATATGATGATATTGTAGCGAAAAATGGAAGGGAACTGTCTGAATTTAAGAGAATTGAATGAGAAGCCAAAAAAAAAAGCGACATAGAATATGTTTGAATGTAGAGGGGTAAAAATGCAAAGATTTAATAAATAGTGATGATAAGAAGTATGATATGGATTGTTCGTAAAGTCTCGTGGGTTGGATTTTGAACTTGATTGGATTAATATGAACAACAATTTGCATGTTGATCGTCCCTTGCTGTTGAAAGATCAACACTTCTTTTATTTCTCAGTTTTTGTTCATCAAAATAACATCGATGTTCCACTAAGTCTTTCACAATATTATCGAACAATCCATAAATAAAACTTGAATATTTAGCACTAACTTCAAACACAGCGTTAATTTTAAAGTCTTTGAAATTTTTTTTAACGTATTCCAATAAAATTTTTATATCCTCTTTATTAACTTTTTTTTCAGTTTGATCCAATTTATTCCCAACAAGGTAAAACATCGTTCTTGATAAGTCACAATTATCATAGCACTCTTTTATCCAATGACGAAGACCTTCAAATGAACTATAATCTGTAACGTCATAGGTTAGTAATACCCCATTTGTTCCTTTATAAAGGGATGGAATCAGATTTCTATATCTTTCCTGACCAGCAGTGTCCCAAAGAACAGTTTTGAAGAATTTATTGTCAACGCTAACCAATTTCACTTTCAAATCAACACCCACAGTAGATTTAGACACACTTTCATTGAAATAATCATCACAATACCTTACTATCAAGGCAGATTTTCCCACACCGGCATCGCCGATCAATAATATCTTGATCATTGATGAAGAAGTGATCTTTGAGGAGTATTCATCGCTGACATGCTTCACACTGTTGAAATATTTTGTTTCGTTTGTTATGGATCTCTTTGAAGACTTTGCTAAATGTGAATTGATATTGGTGTTTGAATGGAAAGTGCCCTCAATGGGTATTATGGGACTGCCGCTGACATTCCGTATAACACTGCGTCTTCTGCTCTCCATAGTTTATTTGCGATATGGAGCACTGTTCCTCTGGTGATCCCTTTGCCCGTCTTGTTGTTCTATACTTTTCGGCGTTGTGGCTGGTTTTGATTGGATTGCAAGGCTTCTTGTATTGACCGATATTAAACAATACGTCAACAAGTTGATGGAAAAAATATGACCTGTCTACCGGATCAAAATACGGTGAGATTGTCCTAGTATTTGGATGGAGTACAACAGTCCTCTATGTGAATTCAGCTTAGACCAGAGCTTCAAGAGACATAGGCACCCGATCTCTTACAGCACAATCACAGGGGCAATTGCTTGTTCGCAGTCCATCCAAAAGTCAATAAAAGATCTTAGTGGTGCCCTTTTTTTTATCGGCTGTTTAGCGAGATCGTTTTGTGAACCGGGCAGAATGACAGACAGGTGAAGGGCCCTCTACAGAAGAAACAATCACGTTTCAAGCCAGCTCTTATCTATTTAATATGTATAGTCCAATATGTGTGAGACTTTGGCCTTGCGAGCTATACCATATTTGCTTTTGTAAAGTGAAATCTTTTTGAATTTTGGCGAAAAACTCAGATTCACTTAAAGGTTCACGAAACTTATGAGCCAGTATAATCTTTGTGTTTTGGTTGGACTCCCTCTTCAGGACGTTCAATAGGGCATCATAATATGTTGGATTATATGTACAGTCTGTCGTCACTATTATGTCCCACTTTCTTAATGATTCTGCCTCTGCTTCCCAATCCAGTTCTGCAAACTCAACCTTTCCTTGGGCATCGTTCAGTTTTATATTTATATCACAAATCTCCTTAGCATCTATTAGATCTGTAGCTAGGATATCAGCTTGTGGGAATAGACAGCTCAGATGTAGAGAAACAAGTCCGATCCCGGTACCTAGCTCCAATATCTGTAAATCTTGACTAGCAATTTCTGAAGATGGGTCATCATATAAGAAAGACAAAAGTTCTGATTCTGACAATTTGTTCAAAATTATACCAGCATCCCATAAGTGACGTGCTATTTCCCCAGAAAGTTCTTCCATCAGCACCACATCGGCAATCCTCCTTATGGCAACTCTATCAGACTTTATAGGAAGCTCC